>ML288568.1:0-34014 GCA_005239495.1 Nicotiana undulata
GACTTCTCGGTGAGCTGCTTTCCTTGACGAATTCCATCAACACCTTGGAGTTTTCTTTCTTTTATTATGTCTATTGACTTTTTCTCAGACAGTAGAGCAAACTTGTATTCTTTTGGATTCTCATTTCTACTAGATGCCTGTAAACTTGTGACACTAGTTCCTGGCACACACGTAGTAGACATTATATTTTTGGACTGTAATATAAATTATGGTTTTTATGGATATTTCTCAGTAAAAATGGCCTAAGTTGTCCGTTTTACTTAATGTCTTAAATCTTAATTAGTAAGTGACAGAAATGTTTTTGGTAAATTACATGAAACTCACTAGTAAATTGATTTTAGCGTGCCTGACTACAGTGTTGGGCACCATCGCGACCTGATTTAGGATTTGGGTCGTGACACCTGATTTTGGACTATCCTAAAAATTTCCCTATCTCAAATCAGCAACCAAACATCCTAATAGCAATTCAAATGACAATGACTTTATCGATTAACCAAAAATAATATCTATTTTTAACAGTCCACCCACCAACAACTCGAAATACTACTTTATCTCCAACTTTGATAAGAATGAGTGATACACAACATAAGTCTATAATAACAAAGAATACTCAAGACACTAAATGAATGACCATGGAGAGACTCTAAGAGTTCAAAGAAAAGACCATAACAATTGATAAAATCTCCGCCCACGCGAACAAGTGCGAGGCTCACCAAGAACTATCAACTTGTGTGCTCTAATTAACAAATCCTCGACCGCGTCAACTGCTTTCTCTGGGGAAAAAATAGCGGGGAATGAGTCGCTAGCTGAGTGAGTAATAACACTTAACCACAACCGTTTTTATTGGGACAAGTCAGAAAACATGCTAGTATCTCAAACAGGACTTAACATAAAAATGCCCTTTCAGAAACAATAAATAATATTAAGTCTCATCATGCTTTTCTTGTAGTTTAATACAATTGACAATTCAATAATAAGCTCGGTAACCACTGTATATTATCAATATTCACATTTTGGAGGTCTCAATGAATGGATCATGTAATCGGTATAACTGTGAACTTCTTCGCAAGAAGTCAAATATAACGGTAGTCCCTACTCGAGGGAAATCGGTAACGGTATGCTAGTTCTACTTTCCCACTAGCGAGGATTGTAACGGTAATCGGTAATTACAAGGTGCAGCGGGTCTAACGAACCCGGCATTAGCTACGGGATCCTTCAAACTCTACTCCCATTTATACTTGTCTCTGTATCCGTTTATACTCATAGGAAAATATCATAAAACAATATAGGGCATTTAGGTTCTTGTAAAATCATGTAAATTTCATTTCGATAATAGTAAATTGAAGTAACGGTAAAACATATCTAGTGACAACAAGAATATTTAAAACAACGGTAATCATCTCAAATAACTATTCCGGTATCATGTCAAGTAAAAGACTTGTCCCACATGCAACTCAAAATAATCAGTAACATATTCATATAAAAAATCATGTGTAAATCATGCAAGTTATGAAAACACAAAATACGTAAGATTACTACTCACAGTGCTCCTGCCGAAATACCAAATGCTTCATCTCGAGCAACTCGTACAAATTCCTCAATCAATCTATAATTACATAATATTGATCTCATGTTAATTCTCTTGTTTAGGCTAATCCATGGCTAACTTAGAATGCCCAATCATCGGGGTTCATGTTTAAGTCTAATTTGTGAATTTATATTTAATTATAGAACTAGTCCATAATTCTATCAGTTTCAAACTAATTAGTATAATATTATCCTCTAAATTGTCATGACCCAAATTTTCCTTCATTGGGTATCGTGATGGCACCTAGTCTTAAGGACTAGGTAATCCTAACAATTACTGAATAACAACAATAAATAAAGGAAACTAACAGTCTCAAGAATCTTGACAGAATTTAAAAATCTTCCCAAAATCTGGTAATACAAGTCATAAGCTCTACGAACCTTCTACAACTTCTAAATACAACTGTTTGGAAATAAATACAACAGTATATGAATGCTACTGGTAAGAAGGTGACTCTGAGCCTGCGAACGCAGCAGCAGGTTACCTTGAGTCTCCTCAGCAACGATCCACTCAGCTACTAACAATGTATATACCTGGATCTACACACAAACATGTGCAGAAGTCTAGTATGAGCACACCACAGCGGTGCCCAGTAAGTATCAAGACTAACCTCGGTGGAGTAGTGATGAGGACTAGTCAAGACACCACTGGTCTAACCAAATAAACTGACATGAATACAGAAATAAGCGAACACTACATCTATCTAAGACTTCACGGAATAATTTACAACAATGACGATATAATGCGGAAGGAAATTACAGAAATTAACCAACAAAAACAATACACAGAAAAATGGACAGCAAAACAAGCATAAACGGAAGAAAACACAACGCAATAAAGAACACCAATAACTCAACTCTACGCATGTTTTTTTCACATCGGGCCTAGCCATTGAAATCCATAAACTGGTGGAAACCTTTAAACAGCGGTTCATATGAAAAACTTTGCAAATATACTCATTTAGTATAGAAGGCTCTCCTTTGAAAACATACTTTCCCCAAATGTATATATAAGTATATTTAATAGAGTGGAATCCAAAAAAACATAGTTTCTTTCAAAATTCGAACTTTCCAACGATGTTTTTCCCAATAAATGACATTCCAAATATCATTTTATGCAAGACAAATGCTTTTTTGAATATACCTTCGATGTAAAAGTCATTCAAATAAAATCATTTCGAAACCATTACTTTTTCAATACTTTTCAATAAAATCCCTTGATCAAAATCTCCTCAAAACTTATCTACCGGAACTCAGTATGTAACTCAAAAATTGCCATGCGGTACAGGAGGAATATCAAATCTTGCCAATAAATGCAGTATGAGATCAGTAGGAATATCCAAATTTAGAACAACGGGATAAAATGCAAAGACAAGTGCACGGCATCAGCCTTCGTGCTTTTACTCTCATCCTCACCAAAACAAGTGCACGGCATCACCCTTCGTGCTTTTACACTCATCCTCACCAAAACAAGTGCACGGCATCACCCTTCGTGATTTTACTCTCATCTTGACAATAAATAAAAAGAAACGGCACGGCATTATCCTTCATTCTTTAATATCATAACATGGCACGGCATCACCCTTCGTGCTTTTACACTCTCATCCTCATAATAAATAAATACACGGTATCACCCTTCGTGCTTTACACTCTTCCTCACAATAAATAAATAAATAAATACATGGAATCACCCTTCGTGCTTTACACTCTTTCTCACCCAAACAATATCAAGAACAACAATTTGGCGAGGAAAACCAACAATATGAACCACAAATCACAACATCCCGGCAAGGGAGATCACAATACAAACAATATCATTAACAGCATAATAAGTAATAGAAACCATAACATCCCGGCATGGGAGTCAAAAAGGCAAACAACATCATCAACAACAAGAATAATAATAGAAGCCACACGATCCCCGCAAGGGAAACAGCTATAACCAATCTCACCTAAACAGTTAACTTCACGGAATAAAATCAGCTTAAACAAAGGCCCAATAATAGGCAACATCAAAGAACTATCAACAACATAAATGTTCATCAACTAAACCCAAGTAGAACATAAGGGAAGAATCATATAAATCACAATGTAAGACTCACGGGCATGCTTGACACCAACGTGCGGATGTTCTAACTACGGCTAAACAACTATAAAGCTAGATAACACTAATATGGTCAATTTGGCATTTTAGGAACCAAATTTAGCATGAAGATAAGGGCGGTAAAATATACAGTTAAGTCAATTAAGATCAAATAGACAACGAAAGAATCCCAAAAGCAAGTAATTCTAATATAAGCAGGAAATGATGAAATTAACAACCAAGGATCCAAAGGTAACAATTACAACTCATACACAAGTGCATAAGATCCTACGAATCCTAAAAGGCCAATATATTAGCAAATAAGTCTGAGTACGCACTCGTCACCTCGCATACACGGTCTATAAGCAACAAGGAAGACTCAATCCTAAGGGGTAGTTCCCCAACACAAGGTTCGGCAAGATACTCACCTCGACTTCCACAATCAAAATTCAAGCCTGAACTACCGCTTTACCTCTTGATTCCACCACCAATTCGCTCGTATCTAGCCACAAGTTACTTGATTATATCAATAAATTCTAAATGAATCAATTCTAATGCATGGAAATGAGTTTTCTAAAGTTTTCCCCCATAAGTCAAAAATTGACCCCAGACCCGCTTGGTCCAAACCCGAAATTCAGACCAAAACTTGATTACCCATTCACCCCTGAGCCCGGATATATAAATGATTTTGGAATCCGACCTCAATTTGAGGTCTAAATCCCCAAATTTCAATATTTTTAGGTTTTACCCAAAATTCCCAATTCCACCATGAAAACCCTAGATTCTAGGATGCAATCTTGTAAAAAGAAGTTAATGAGTAAAGAAAATGAGTTAGAAATCACTTACTAATGTTTTAGAAAAGAAAGAGTGTTTGGAAAATCGCCTCTTACCTTTTTAGGGTTTTGAAAAATGGAAAAAATAACTCAAAATCCCGTTTGAATGTACCCCCCTCTCAAGGCCCACCGCGGACCGCACAAAATGGGAGTGCGGCTGCACTAACAAAAACAAAAAAAAAACAAGAAAAATAAAGAACAATGACTGCAGTAACATGCTTTAGTATTTTGGCCATACCTTTCTCTACAGATGTCCAAATTGGGATTTCCTTACCGTTCCGGAAACTAGACATGAAGGGATACAACTTTCGTTTTTGAATCATCTCAAAATTCCTTGTAGATCAAAAGATATAGGCCTCCGAAGTCAGACCAGTGGTCCAGCTTCTTCACCGCGGACCGCACAAAATCGAGTGCGGCCGCAAGGCTCCTAGCGCGGTCAGCAGCAAATCAACCGCGGACCTCACTGGCTGTTCAGAGATCTGCACTTCTCTGACCTGCAACAGCTATATTTTAAGCATAAAAACATCCTGGGACCTATCTGAAACTCACCCGAGCCCTCGGAACTTCAAACCAAATGTGCACACAACCTCGAAAACATCCTATGGACTTATTCGTGTAATCAAATCACAAAAATAACATCATAAACATCGAATTAAACCTCAAAATCAATGAAATTTCTCAAAACTTCTTTAAACATCAATTTTTTCATTTTAGGTATGAATCACGTCAAATGGATTTCCGTTATACCAAACTTTACAGACAACACCTATAAATCATATCGAACTTGTACCGGGCTCGAGAACCATAATACGGGCCTGATACCACAGGTTTCACATAACATTTCACTTTCAAAACCTTTATATTTTTCAGAAAATAATTTCTTTTAAAAATTCATTTCTCGGACTTGGGACCTCAGAATTCGATTCCGGGCATACGCCCGAGTCCTATATTTTCCTACAGACCTTCCGAGACCATCAAATCACGGGTCCGGGTCCGGGTCCAGGTCCGTTTACCAAAAATGTTGACCGAAGTCAACTGTATTCAAATTTGTAATACAAATATTATCAGTTATCTGTTTTTCCCATAAAGGCTTCCCGGCTACACACCCAGGCTGTGCACGCAAATCGAGGATACATAGAAGGAGGTTTTCACAAGTTCGGAACACAGAATTAGCTAGAAATATACGGGATGACCTCTTGGGTCATCACAAAAATTAGACCTATCAGTGCTTAAACCAAACCCTTAGCCTTGTTATATCCATAGTAATTGTATATTTCTTTTTATATAAGAGAAAGTTGATATTGAATTCCTTTGTACTACATGAAATTGTATAAATACAGTGAAATAATTCATCAGATGAGGAGAAGAAGGTTAACCTCTTGAGTCGAAGGAGAGCGTTAATACATTCAATTTCAACTCCCGATTCTTCTTAAAGCCTTTGCCCAAAGCTTTCTTCTTCTTCTCTTTTCCCCTTTTTTTTTTTACTCTGTTCGTTTCTCTTTTGTTTTTCCTTTTTTGCCGTTTTCTTGTTCTGCTGCGTCCTTTCCCCCTTGCCCCTTTCTTTCAATTATTGCACATTCTTTCTATCCCTTGTGACTTATGTCACGTTAATGGGCTAAGCCCATCTGCATTCTTTTTTCTGTTTTTTTAGTTTCATTCTTCTTTTTTTTCTTTCTTTTTCTTTATAATTATTATCATTATAGTTATTATTATTATTATTTTGCTAACGCCCAACACACCCTTATTAAAAATATAGGGTATTACAGGTTCGAAAATTTGAAGAAGAAGAAGTCTGCATGTTTTATATATATTTTTCTGCCAGCTATTCTGCCTCGTTTCTCATGCCAAACGATCCCGAAACTCGATTTTCATGTCTCCAATGGATTTTTTGTGAAATTCTAGTCACGTTAGGCTTTTGAATCACTCAATTTGACCTTATAATAAAGGAAATATGTAGGTTTTAATATCTGCAAATAGTGTAGATTTTTACTACGTCGTCAGTGGTAATTTCGTAATTAACTTAAAATATCTGACAACCTTAGTAAAATGACCAAAACAATCCTCATATGATGTCCAAATTTGATGATTCTTTTTGCTACGGGTCCGTAATTACGATACAGATCTAATACTTTATTCAAAACATATATCGGAGCTCATTTGTTCAATATGATATTATTTATGCTTGAAGAAACGACGTCGAAGCATAAGAAATAACGAGCGCAACACAACCCAAACCTATTTGAAACTCTCCCGAGCCCTCGGGACTCTAAACCAAACATGCACGCAAGTCTAAAAGTATCGTACTAACTTGCTCGTGCAAAAATATCATGAAAATAACATGTAAGACTATGAACTAAACCTCAAAACTCATTATTTTTCTCAAGAACGCTTAAAGTTCACTATTTATCAACCGGACGTCCGAATCACGTCAAATAAATTCCGATTCTCACCAAATTTCACAGACAAGGCTTAAATATCATAGCAAACCTGTATCGAGCTCTAGAACCAAAATACGGGCCTGATACCAACGGTTTCAAAAGTTAATTCATTTTTTTATTTCATTAATAATTCAGCAAAATAATTTCTTTCAAAAATTGATTTCTAAGTCTTGGGACCTCGGAATTCAATTTCGGGTATACACCCAAGTTCATATTTTACTGCGGACCTCCCGGATCGTGAAAACACAGATTCGAGTCCGTTTACTAAAAATGTTGACTCAAGTCAACTAAAACCAAATTTTTTTTAATTCTAAAAATTATTTATTTCTTATATTTTCACATAAAAGCTTTTTGGTTTCACGCCCGTACTGCGCACGCAAATCGAGATAGTTAAAATTAATCTTTTTTATGGCTAATAAGCCTAGAACGGAGTCTCAATTCATAGAATGACCCTTGGGTCATCACACAACAAGAACCCTTGCCATATTCTGAACTGAACAGTGACATTTCTCCCTCTAATATACCTTATATAATTCTGATTTTTCAGGTTCAATAACCTCTTCTCACCCAGTACAAGCTGCCCGAGCAATAATCCACGTAAAACACTATAAAAAATCTCATACGACACCATCAGTCCGCCAACAAGCTACAAAATCTCAGCTAACACCACCAACTACACGGGATCACAACACCGTGCGAATAATCAAGCCTTTTCACAACCCACATGAAATAATAGAGTATCATATAGAATGGATGACGATAGGAATGACATCCAACACCCGAAGACTCCTCAATAAGCAACGCTATGTTAAAGGAACACATCCAACCTGATGTAGAGCATACATCCACATTAGATCTACCAACGGACCTCAATCCAATTCCGATCATCCCATATTGGCCCGGTAACCTTTTAAAGATTCATAATGACCCTATTTATGACACATACAAGCAGTCATCCAATCCAGAACTAACCCCCACGGCCCACAACCAAAGGAGTAGAGCTCCCCTCGGGCGTAAACTCTCATATTAGCGACAGTACCAGAAGCTCCATACCTGATTTCGATCTGTAACAATTAAATAACATGTATAGCTTAACACACTAAAGGATGTGATCATTTCCACAACCATGTTGATTCAAGCCATTACTAACTGACTCAAGTTCTTCCAATATACTCTCGACTTGCCTTTGAAATAATAGTTCTATTCAAACACATAACGGACCTCAAACAACACTCATCCCGAGTGACCCAATATAAAAGACCACATTGTCTCAATACCCATAATCCATCTCATACCCTCCTTGTGCACTAAATAGTTTCACCAACTAATACACCCGTTCTAAAAGATCTTCTACGAATGCGGAGTTGTTTCTCCCATTCCTCCAACATTTCACCGCAGATCTAATGATAACAAAGAAATTCCCTGAGTATTCTTCACACTCTGCGACAAAACCCTATCCTCAACCACATAACAAACCCAAAATCCTTAGACACTGCACTTAAATTCTTGAACCCACTAGAACCACTATTGAGATTCACCCACTCTGACCTGGTCCCGAATATAAACAAACTCTAGTGCTCTGCTAGCACATGAACACTTCGAAGGAAACAATCAGATGAATTTATTTCCTTGTATATCACATCCACAAGAATCATAAACTTTAACTCATCCCAACATCTGCACACAAATCGATAAGGTGAAATATAGCACACATGCATCAAATTCCTTACCCGTAATACCGTTGATGTTTTCTCCCCTTGGTCATAATTTATCTATAAATGCACTAATAACCCGGTAAGCTATACAACCAGTGACCCTATCGTAGACGTTGGGCTCCCCTACTTAGTTTTAAGACACAATGTCACGACCCAAATTCCAATTCAGGTCGTGATGGCGCCCAACAGCGGAGTCAGGCAAGCCAACACTAGTTTGCTAACGAAATTACTTAAATTAATGAGATGTTCAAATACTTGTCCAGTTTTAATTTAAGAAGTCCTTTAATGAAAGTGAGGAAGTGAGGCAAATTGATTTAAAGTAACTCAAAAATCGTTTGCCAGCATAAACAGAGTAGCAAAATACTAGCGAGTCAACTAAGTGTGCCAAGACCTAGTGTCACAAGTCCACAGGCAACTAGTCGAATATACAAAGCTAGACAAAAATAGAAGTACTACTATCTGAAAAGAATAGACAGGAGTATCCCAAAAATAGTAGAAAACTCCACAGTGCTACTGAGGAACGCCAAGAGGAGCAGCTCACCGTGTAGTCGGGTCCAGATAGTACTCTCAATGACGGACACCGGAATAGTGACCAGGTGCAACAGCCTCAGAACCTGTACAATTAAGTACAGAAGCGTAGCATGAGTACATATAAACAAATATGTACCTAGTGAGTATCACGTCTAAATTCGAAGAAGTAGTGACGAGAGGTAGACGTGTTACTCACTAGGGTCGTTATCGATAATATGATTTAATAAATCTAGACAGGATTAACATTTATGGAAAGCAAGTAGACATGGAGCATCAGTATATAAAGATAACGATCTACCTGCAAGTGCCAAGTAACAATATTTAATAAAAATCACAAGTTTCCTTCCCCACAGAACAATTAAATTGGTAAGAATAATAATAAGACTCTCAATCAAACACATAGCATATAATATGTCAAGGCGTATGGCCGAAGCGACACCAAATTTAAATGTGCACTGGCGAGGGTCGAATGGCTCGAACCATAGATGCATCTATTACTCCGCTCGCAAATCGATCATGCGACGCGGTTTACATAATATAAGGCTACCCCGCTCACGAATCATACATGTGACTCAGGTGCTCGTAAACATACATAATGTTATCAGGAAATTCAGGAATAATTCAGGGAAACATACTTGGAAGCAGGGATTTAAGCATTTAAATTTACGTACTACTTCCTACTATTCTCACGAAATTTCAAGGATATTACATAATAGAAGTACATGTAAGGATACAGGCAAAACACGTAAAGGCATGCTTGTGAGTCCTAAAGACTACCCGACATAGCATAGTAGTAGCTATGCACGGACTCTCGTCACATTGTGCGTGCGTAGGCCCCGCAAATAAGGACATTTAGTCATTCACAATTTACCTATGGGGACAATTCCCTCTTACAAGGTTGGAAAGGAGACTCACCTCGCGTAGAACCTACTTCTCGGGTCAAGAACGTGCCCGAAACTCCAAACTTGTCACCCAAGGACTCGAAACTAGCCAAATATTATTTAAATACATTAATATACACTCAAAAGTATGAAATTCTATTACTAGTTTAGCTAATTCATCATTCTTGAAGAAATCCCAAAATACACCATCGGGCCCACATGCTCGGATTCAGGAAATTTTCGAAGAAATCACTCACCCATAACCTAAGGATCATTATTATATAGTTTTTGTATGATTTCACGGTAGAAAAGTGATGAAATTCCCTAAAATTCATCAACCCTAGGTTTTTACTTTAACCCATGAATTACCACTAATTAGTGTGTTAATCTACCCTAAAATTCAAGTATTCAACTTAATTTATAGTGGGAATCACTTACCTCTCAGTTGCTAGGTGAAATCTTCTCTTTGGAAGCTCCCAAAATCGCCACAAGTGAAGAAAGAATGGCTAAAATGGGACTAAGTCCCGTTTAAGAACACACTGCCCAACTGCCCATTAAATGCGATTGCAGCTGGGTCAATGCGATCGCAGAGAGTAAAGAACCTGGGCCCCTGAAGGCTACTATGCGATCGCCGACAGGGTCTTGCGATTGCGGAGAGTAACTGTCCTGGGATCCTAAAGGTCCTACTGTGCGACCGCGGACAGGGAGCATGCGATCGCGGAAGGCTATCTGACAGGCCTATGCGATCGCAAGGGAGGGGTATGCGATCGCAGAGAGCAATTGGCTGGGCCAGGCCACAGCCCAACCTAGTGCGAACGCGGACAGACCTGCGCGATCGCACAAGTCATTTCTCACCCCCAGCCCATTCTTTCTATGCGATCGCAACAGGGCACCCGCGATCGCAGAGAAGGAAACCAGACAGAAAAATCTGGTGTTTTGGATTTAACTCCGAGGGGTCCGAAACTCACCCGAGCCCCTCGGGACCTTGTCCAAAAGCACTGACAAGTCTGTATTCATGATACGGACTCGCTCAAATTTACGGAACGTGAAAAACAACAACGGAACTAAGAATCCAACCCCAAAACCAAATTGAATCAAACTTTGAACTTAGAGTTCTAGAATTCGGTTTTAATGCGCCGAACCGACCTATAATACTCGGAATGACACCAAATTTTGCGAGAAAGTAATTAATGACATAACGGAACTATTCCCGGTCTCGGAATTCTGTTCGGACCTCGATAACACAAAAACACATTCCAACCCAAATTATAAACTTAAGGAAACTCTACTTTCGCTATTTGGCATCGAAACACTCCCGGGTCATCCAAAACCCATTCCAGAAATACGAACAAGTCCGAAATCATCATACAAAGCTAATGGAATCGTCGAAACTCGATTCCGAGGTCGTTTACTTGAAATGTTGACCGAAGTCAAACTTGGCTTTAAAAGCCAACCTTAAGGAACCAAGTGTTCCTATACTATTCTAAACACTTCCAAATCCCCAACCACCCATCCCCGCAAGTCATAAATCACTATAAGCCGCTACGGGAAGTCTTATTTAGGGGAACGGGGTTCGAATACGCAAAACGATCGGTCGGGTCATTACACACAATTACGTAAATCCATAAATTGCAATATGACTTCTCCTCCTTGATTACCATGATTTCACACCGTCACTCCACCAAATTCCTCGAAATCTCTTATTAAAATTTTCATAACATATCTCGAATTATCATCTCCAAACACACACTCGACCTCTTGAACGCTACACCATCTTCTTCAAGCGACCCCATCTCACATCGTTGTACATACTTCATGTCAGATAGAAAATAAAGTTCTTTAAAGGGACTTTACTAGAAATCACGCAATTCCTAATACCTCATAGGAGATAGCCCATATATGTAACCCCATATCGACATATACCAATGACGTTTACCTGATTACAGCCACCATGAAATCAGTTAATCCTCCTGAGCCCTCACTCACCACCAGTCAAAAGCACCCGCTCATTAATCAACATCAGATGAAGGTTTGACGATGCATCCAGAACTCGAAGTCATATTACATCCCAAGCAAACTCTCTTCTATCATATTCAAACTTCCTCAGTACAGTAGCCGCAATCCCAAATGAGATTTATAAACTTAGTCATTGTCCACCATGATCCCCAAATTGCTATAAACTTTCTCAAAGCATGTGGCTATCCTTCCACAGAATCCGTATGCTACTATGTCACTCCCACTTCGGTTCAACCATATCCTTAAGCAACTTCTCGGCCTCTACTATTCATACTTGACCTGCTAGCAATTCAACCTCCGCCACACCTCCCACCATGTCCTTCATCATCCTTCGTTGCTCAAATACTGTCTCGAATCAAAATCCATCTCTGTAGCACCCTCTCTAATTAATTTCTACCAACTCTAAGCCTCCTTGAAGATAATCTTTCTCGAGCCATCAACATTAGAAACACCGATTCAACACTGAAATTTCTATACACCGCCATCTCTGACAACCACTTCTTAGGAAACATTTCACAACACCCTTCCCCGAAGGAAAATCATAAAAGATCATAACATCAGCGAGACTTAATGCTTTCAAATAAGGACGACGACACCACATCACAAATGAGAATTTCCACCAAGTTCAAAAATATCCGATCTGGCTACTTCGTCAACTAAGGTATGAACATCCATAGTCCAATTGTTTTTCCTCCTCTGGAATTAAATGGCGAACCTCTAAGCCATGCACCGCGAAATCCTACTTTCGAGTCATCCATTTCCTCACACACAAATAAGAACCCTACATTACACCAATATTGCGCAATAAGAACGCATGAATGTCATCATAATCTGTGCATAACCTCGAAACCGTAGACAACACTAATACTGGGCTGAAATGACTGAACACCCTTCCATAAGGCAATGATAATAGCCTACCCGAATACGCAAGGAGAAACATCATGCACCACGTCTGTAGTACCGCAACAACTCCTCGATGCCCAATTGATAACAAGCACTCAACATCGTATAAGAATGAGTAAGAAGGAAATGAAGGCATAGGCTTCAATGGAATCAAATTGCTCCACGAGGAATGAAGAAGAGAAGTGCTCCTAACAGCCCTGTAGACTCTCGAAGATAAGTACAGATAACTCTGTACTGATCCGCCAGACTCTACTAGACTTGCTCATGACTCGTGAGACCGAAGTGAACCTAGAGCTCTAATACCAAGCTATCACGACCCAAAACCCACTATAGGTCGTGATGGTACTCAACGTCGTCGTTAGGAAAGCCAACGGTGACCTACCAAATTAATTATGCCTTTTATTACTTTTGAAATCATGAATCTTATTAGATAGAGAAACTAATGCATTAAAAATCGTAGATACATACAATTTAAATAAAATATAAAGTAAAAGTGTGTCAATGTTAAGAAAAATCATAAAAAAATTCTAGAACATCCCAATACTCAGTGTCACAAGTGGATGAGCATCTGTTGTAGAGTGCAATAGTAATAAAACATTTTTCTGGAAAATAAAATAGACAGGATAAGGTACATAAATAAAATGAAGACTCTGAGGGCTATGTTGTGTAGCATAGAAAGCATCTCTAAATAAAGTTTCCTCATCAGTTGCGCCTGTGCGCCAAGATGACCACCAAATGAACTTGTCAGACCTGCACGCTTAGTGCAGAAGTGCAGTGTGAGTACGTAAATCAACGCGTACCCAGTAAGCATCTAGCCTAACCCCGGAGAAGTAGCGACGAAGGGTCGACATTGACACTTACTAATGGTCCAATGAATAAAATACAGGAATCATAAGTAGGCATGAAATATAACAAGAATCAATAGAATAAGGAACACTAGACAACAAAATCCGTTAACAAATACCATCAGTTTAAAAATCCCAAGTGCCACATATTATCTCAACAAATAAGAACCATCAATTAGATATCTGATCTTAGGTCATAAAGAGAATATTACGTAATTTCCAAGTTTAATCAAGAGGGTAATATCGTGGGTATTTGGACTCCTAGCGATTTTACGCATGAATTATACTGAGGTCGTTCGGACCGATCCATATACTTGTGTACATACACTGACAAGGTAGTACAGCCTGATCCACGGATACAACTCATATATACATATATTTCTGAGGTGTTCGGACCAATCCTCATGAAGAGAAGAAACTTATCGACTTACGATTTGCGTATTTACTATACAGCGGTCAGAGACGTAACATGAACATGGTAAAGTCCTAGGTCTATACGAACATAAACATGAATCTATCTACATACGGACTTTCGTCACCTCGTGCCTACGTTGCTGCCACAACAAGTAGCACATATCAACACATCACCTAGTGGGGGTAGTTTCCCACTCACAAGGTCAGACAGGAGATTTACCTCGCTCCAAAGTTCCATAACCGACTCCAAGGCCCATCTAACACCTCAAACCAATGCCCATCGATCTGTAACTAGTCAAACAATGAGCAAATCAATCAAAATATACTCCAATGGTTATAATTTTAATAATTTATAACAATTTCCAATTACGCTCGAAAAGTCAACAAAGTCAACCCTCAAGCCCACGTGACTAAATTTCAAATATTTTCGAAAATAAACGTTACCCATAACACCACGAACTCAAATATATCATTTGTTCTTAGTTCCATGTCCAAGTTCGCGGTCAAAATTGAGAAATACAATTTTTAGGTTTTCTTCAAAATCTCCACAATTTCATGTTTAAATCCAAACACAATCCATGTATTTAACTTACAACAAGTGGGAATCACTTCTCTTAGGTTGATTGATGAAAATCTCCTCAAAATAGCTCCCCAAATTCAGCCACCCAAGTGCAAAATGAGACAAATGAGAGTTATGTCCCATATGAGTACCCCGAGGTCCCTAACTAGATGGAGCATCGCGAGTAGTCTAAAGTGCAGACTGGACTAGCCGACTGTCGGAGCCTGCGCCGAGATGGGTCAGAGCGAAAAGTAGAATCCACTAAATTCTCCAAAACCTCGAGGCCTCTTGGCCTCCGTATCCTCCTTCTGTTGACCCCGAATACGCTCTAACCTCTTGGAAATCTCCACAACCTGCTGAAATGGAGTATCAATCTCCAACTCCTGAACCATGCTGAATCAAAAACCATAACTGAGCACCTCGATAAATCTGTGGACTCCCTCTCTGACAGTGCAAACCAAAGGAGGTGCATGACAGGACAAATCTCTGAACCTAATGGCATACTTTGACACTGTCACAGTCCCCAGACGTAGCTGCTCGAGCTCTGTAAGCCATGCATCCCGGAGGGTCTGGGGAACAAACTCCCTCAAATACACATCTGAAAACTAAGCCAAGTGATTGGGGTTGCATCAGCTAGCCTATCCTCCTCATAAGCCCAACACCATCTATATGCTACCCCTAACAGCTGAAATGTAGTAAAAGCGACTCCGCTCACCTCCACAATGCATATGGTGCGGAGAAGGCACTTGTCTATAAAATCTCGCGCATCCTCAATAACTGCGCCATTGAAAGTAGGGGGTCATACTTCTTGAACCTATCAAGCCTCCTCTACTCCTCCTTTGATGCCTCTGGCTTGTCATCAAGATGAACCAGGATAACGGGTTGCGCGGGCATAACTCCCCGAACCTGATCAACATGGATTCGTTGCTTCGAGTACGGGACACGAAAGTCTGAGCTCCTCCCCCAGCCTGAGATGTAGCTGGTGTAGCTGGTATCAGTCACGCCTGAGCCAAAGTGCCTAACATGCTCAGGAAATTATGGAAATATGATATTTTGAAATTTTAAAGGAAGTTTGAAAATTTCAGGGATATCAATGGAATTTTCGGAATTATTTACATCAAGAAAAAAACTAGCAATAAGAAATCTTCGTTTTAGCACCCAAAACTCATTTAGAACCTCCCGGACACAAATCATGTATGCATTTCAATCATAAAACACGATACAAACCTGCTCGCGCACTCAAAATACTGAAAAGGGGTCATCTTGACCTGATATTGATCATGGTCAAAGTCAAATTCTTAACTTAATTAGTTTCTCAACCAATGATCTAAAACACACCCGAGCCCCTCGGTACCCCATCCAATCATACCAACAAGTACAAATACATTATTCAAACTTATCCAAAGACCCAAAATACCCACGGGAACATCACAAATAAAGAAGCGAAACTCAAACCAAATAGAATTTCTCTTAAGTTGTTAAATTGTCAAAAGAGCGTCAGAATCAAACTTAAACACTTCGGATTACTTTCAAACTTTGCATACAAGTTTAATTCAACAACATAGACCTATCCAAAGTCTCGAAAACACCAATTGGAGTCCAATAACATCAAAGTCAACTCTTGGCCAAACTTATGAGCTCGACAAAGAGTGACAAATCCTTATAGGAACCTCTCAAATGGAATCCAAACACATATAAAAGTCCCAAATAATCATACGAACCTATCCAAACAATAAAAACTTGATTCCGAGTGTGTTTACCCAAAAGTCAAACGTTGGTCAACTCTTCCAATTTAAAGCTTCTAAATTGAGAGTACCACCCGAAAACTAAAACGACCATGCACACAAATAATAATACATCATATGAAGCTACTCAAAGTCTCAAACCATCGAACAGAATGCTACAACTCAAAACGACCGATCGGGTCGTTATATTCTCCCCCACTGAAACATACATTTGTACTCGAACTTGCCAAGAGTCATTTCAAATCCATCTGATCACTGTATAAACTGGACATACACATACTCATGGGTGATCCCACATCACTTCAATCCATAAAAGCCCATCAACACAATCTCTACTGAAGATTCTTCCTTTAACCTTAATCGATAAGCTTTAGAACCAAATTTCAACATCCAAGACTCCTTCTAAGATCCGATTCTCGCATACACACACCGTATCGATCTCAACTAGATGTAGAAAATCATAACTATATTCACGAGATATAACCACACAATATAGCTCATCACTCATAGCAATATCTCGGACCACAATAGCTGTCGATTATAAAACTCGGTACCGCTGACAAACCTTGTATCAAATAAAACATTGTTCCGAACCTTCGTACTCTGCCAATAATGAAATAAACATGTAGAAACGCATAATCACTCACCCCAATCAATAATTCGTGGATGTCACGACCCGAAATCCCACCTTCGGGCCATGACTGCGTCTAACGTTGCACCCGCTAAACTAGCTAACGTACACAATTACATTAACATATTAACACTGAAATAACAGAAATAACTAGAACATTTTATATTCCTCTTTAAGTGCGGAAGCAGATAAATTCTGAATTACATACAAATACCCATAACACGATTCGTTTACAATATCCCAGAATCTGGAGTCACTAACTCACGAACTGTCTATGAGATTACTAAATACAAGGTCCGAAGAAATAATACATAACTGTCTCAGAACTAAGAAAAACAAGACAGAATGGAAAGATAAGGATGGCGGAGACGCCAAGGCCCACGAACGTCTGCGGGTATACCTTGAAATCTCCGGAGTGGACTGAAGGATGCTCCCTCAATCAGTGTCCACCGGGTCCGGCTGCGGGATCTGCACAACATAGAGAAGTGCAGGTGTAGTATCAGTACAACCGACCCCATGTACTGAGCAAGTGCCGAGCCTAACCCCGGCCGAAGTAGTGGCGAGGCTAGACACGACAACGATAACCTACCTGTACAGTTCTACCAAAAATATAGCAAGGAAATAACAGATATTTAACAGATAAACAAGTAATACGGGGACAAGCAAGGGGGAAACAGGTAAGAAGCAAAATGAGATGTCAAACACAGCAAATAAACAGACAAATGAATGGCACGGCATCACCCTTCGTGCTTTTACTCTCGTCCTCACGATGCAACAAGTAAATATATGAAATGATTGCAATAATAAATGAAATGAATGGCACGGCATCACCCTTCGTGCTTTACTCTCTTCCTCACCCAAGTAATATCAACAACAATAACAACTTGGCAAGGAAATCAATTGCCGAAATTTCAATTCATAACTACCCGACATGGGGAATAACAAACAAAATCAACACATTTTCCCGGCAAGGGTCTCAGCTATAACCAATTCCATACGAGTACATAACTTCCCAAAAGAACTACTTCATAACACATTGATCATTGAGGTAATAACAAGTAATTAAGCAAAACGGACTCACGGGCATACTTGACACACAATGCATAGGTACTCGTCACCTCACNCAAAATCAACACATTTTCCCGGCAAGGGTCTCAGCTATAACCAATTCCATACGAGTACATAACTTCCCAAAAGAACTACTTCATAACACATTGATCATTGAGGTAATAACAAGTAATTAAGCAAAATGGACCCATGGGCATACTTGACACACAATGCATAGGTACTCGTCACATCACCTATGCATTGAACATGATAACACACATAGCACATAGGGCACAATACTTATTCCATCACCAAAGTTAGGCAAGACACTTACCTCGGGTCCAAAAGTAGCAAATCAAGCCTCTACCACTGTCTTTCCTCTCGAATCCGACTCTGAAACGATAATATCTAGACATAATTAGCTTAATAACATCAATAATGACTCAATACTCCTATTCCCAAGCCTAATTATACATTTCCCAACATTCTTCCAAAAATACAAAAATTCGACCCCGGACCCGCTTGGTCCAAACACGAGGCTCGGACCAAAACCCGATCACCCATTCCCCCACCAGCCCAAATATATAGTTTGTTTTGAAATCCGACCCCAAAATTTCCAAAATCCTAACTCTACCCAAAACCCCTAATTTCTACTTTGATTTCATGATTTTAGGCCTAAATTCTAGGGTGAAATCTTGTAAAAAGAAGTTAAGGAGTAGAGAAAATGAGTTAGAAATCACTTACTAATGTTTTGGAGAAGAAAGGGTGTTTGGAAAATCGCCTCTTATGTTTTTAGGGCTTTGAAAAATGAAAATAACTGAAATTCTCATCTATTTATACCCCTATCAGGTCCCCCACCGCGATCAGCAAAAAATGGACCGGGGCCGCGCTAGCAAAGACCAAGAATAGTTGAAGAAAACCAAGAAACATGACTGCAGTGACATGCTTTAGTCTTTTGGCCATAACTTTCTCTACAGATGTCCAAATTACGATTTTTTTACGTTACTGGAAACTAAACAGGAAGGGCTACAACTTTCGTTTTTGAATCCTCTCGAAATTCCTTGTAGATCAAATGATATAGGCCTCCGAAGTCGGACCAGTGGCCCAGCTCCTCCACCGCGGACCGCGAAAAAATGACCGCTGCCGCGAAGCCCTCAGCGCGGTCCGCGAAAAAGGACCGCGGACCTTGGTGGTAAGTTCAGAGATCTGAGTTTTGTGCCCTCCAACAGCTATATTTTAAGACTAAAAACATCACGGGACCTACCCGAAACTAACCCGAGCCCTCGGAACCTCAAACCCAATGTACACACGACGTCAAAATCATCTTACGGACTTATTCGAGTAATGAAACCACCAAAATAACATTAAAAACAATGAATTAAACTCCAAAATCTATAGAATTTTCTTAAAACTTCATAAAGCTCAAATATTCCGATTTTGATCCGAAACACGTCAAATTAAGTCCGTTTTACACTAAATTTTACAGATAACTCACATAACACATATTAAACCTGTTCCGGGCTTCGGAACCATAATACGTGCCCAGTAACACGGATTTCACATAAAAGTTCATTTTCAGAAGTCTTTATTATTTTAAGAAAATAATATATCTTTAAAAATTCATTTCTCGGACTTGGGACCTCGGAATTCGATTTCGGGCACACGCCCAAGTCCCATATTTTACGGACCCTCCGGGACCGTCAAATTACGGGTCCGGGTCCGGGTCCGTTTTCCAAAAATATTGACCAAAGTCAACTTTAATCAATTAATTATTATAAATTTTAACTTTTCATCAAGTTTTCACATATAAGCTTCCCGGCTACACGCCCGGGCTGCGCAAGCATATCGAGGTGAGATCAACGGAGGCTTTCGGGGCCTCGGAACACAGATGTAGCTAAATTAACATAGAATGACCTTTTGGGTCATCACAGTGGAGTTCTCTCGTTTGACAAGGACCATTGCCAAATTCTGAGTGGAAATATGGTATTATTCTTCCAAACATTTCTTACCCTAATACGATAGTGAAAATCCCAAGTCCATAAACCTCGTCTCAACAAATAGAAGCAGCCCAACCGACAAGTCACACCAAAAGCCACATGGAACCTCACACGATACAGTCTGTACATTGTACAAGCAATAGCTCAAATATATCCAAAAATGGAAAGAAAACAAGGTATGAAGACTATCCAACAAATACAACTAATATAACAACAAAAAGCATAGTTTCATGAACTCATCCCACAAAGGGAAAACAAACCACACGAAATAAACACAAGGAAGGGTATCCTACATAACTCTATTGATGTGCACAACCATATCCCAAACATATCAATCCACATAGGGATACCCGTCGAGCCATAATGCTCGTTCTCACTAAGCACATGTGCATGAACATCAAACACGATAGGAGTGCACAAGTATAACTGTGGGAAGGTGAGTAGGCATAATACAATACAGAAAAAGGGTGAGCACAACTAGGGGAAATAAGCAAATCAACATCATAAGAGCCATCTCGCTTATATATTGCCACAAGACCTAAGTGGAATTTACCATATGCGTGCAATAATCAAGTATCCCCACAACCCGTCATAGTATAAGAGGGAAGTATATAACATATACCAAGGCACGAATAACATCCATTCTGCTCGATGATTTACCTATGGTAACAGTTGCGTAAGCGTAAGTAAACCAAATCTGATATTAAAAAAACCAAGTATCATTAGGACTACAAATAGCCCCCCAAACCTATTCCGATCACCCCCAAATAGGTAATTAACCTTCCAAAAGTCCATATAAACCTATCCATAACACATAACATCAGCTATCCAATTCTATCATATTTTCACAATCAACAATCAAGGAATAGTATACTTATGTGAACATTCAGTCTCCAAAATCCATTCCCAATTCCACTACTCAAATGACTGATACATCACTCATACACAATCATCTTATGCAAAATACTCACATAGGTCTTCTGCGCCACGTAGCAAAACCTGAACCTCACTAGCCCAAAACCAGGTGACGCTGCAACACTAGTTAAGCATCCGCAAGTCAAAAACACAATGCGCCTCCTAAATTGCAGACTCTACTTAATAGATATCAAATAGTGCTATCATTCTTTTAAACACCTAAAATCGCCCATGCCTTCAAGAATTCATGACATTCCCTTCGAAACTAAATCGCAACCTTGCCCATGCAAATCTTAATCCTGTTCGACTCGCTGCAACTATTAATGCCAACTAATGAAAATACGAAAATCTCATAATCAACTCTGAGCCCCCAATAGGCTAAACACTCCCATCAACAAAAACTTTCTACTTAACCTAATCCGAGAGAACATCACAACGCCGTAGACCTCCTATACCCATAGAAGATATCAACCTCGAACCGTGGTTGTCACGACCCAAAATTCACTAAAGGTCGTGATGGTGCCTAACACCGCAGTTAGGCAAGCCATTAGTGAATGATTAACTTAATTACTCATTTTAGTACTTCTAAAATCATAATTTTCATCAACTAAGTAGTAAGAAATAGAATTCTCAGGGTAATGATAATATTTTTACAACTTCAATAATGAACAACCCGTAAGCACACCCAAAACCCGGTGCCACAAGTGCATGAGCAACAACTAAGAAATAAAATAAAATACAACATCCGTCTGGAATACAATTTAGACATGAGAATATAAATAACTCTGATTGAGACTCTGCAAGCTGCAGATCGTAACATGGAATGTAGCTCACGGTAAGTCCCCACAACATCCGCACCTCTGCGCCTAGAAGACCACTAGACATATATGTACCTGCACAAAAATGTGCAGCAAGTGTAGCATGCATACGTAAATCAACGCGTACCTAGTAAGTATCTAGCCTAACCCTAGAGAAGTAGTGACGAGGGGTTGACATCGACACTTAGTAGTGGTCTAATAAGACAGTTATAATAAGAAGTAAATAGATATGGGGCAGTGTAAATAAATGAAATAAACAAGTATAAATATGTGGTGCAATCCTTCTCTCAACACTAGACTCAAACTCTCGATTGACAGTCACCTCCTCCACCAGAGTATGTATGTATGTATGTATGTATGTGTGTGTGTGTGTGTGTGTGTGTGTGTGTGTATAAAGGACCTCACCACATAGGTCACTATAATTCAAATCAGGAAAACTCCCAGATACACTGCTTTTTGACAAATGAGGTGTACGGCCCAATCCTATCATAATTTGTGCATTGTTGAGGTTCGAACGACACGAACCATAGAATGCATCTATTATACTCCCGAGGCGAAAGGCCCACTCCCATGAGAGTGTGGTACATAATCCTGCCAAAGCGAACAGCCCGATCCCATTAGAATAAGAAGCTTAAACGAGTCTTTGACCCCACTCACGAATAAACGTGTGAATCATAATTTAAGAAAAACTTTTTGATGGAAACGCATAGCCGGGAGAAATCTGTAAGAGGAACACAATTATTTCGCGGCTAATCATGAAACTCGTCAAATCTCTACAATAGCAAGTCTATCACTCTACGCACGTCTAGTCTCAAGTAGTAATATGAAGCAAAAGAACTTAATGGCAAGAGATAACTCAAATAGTATAGTTATAGCATAGCGTGAACCTGAGTCTACCCGGACAATAACATGAATGTAGATACGTACGGACTCTCATCATCTCGTGCGTACGTAGCCCCCGCAACAAGTAGCAAATATCAATTACAACACCTAGGGGTAGTTTCCCCCTCACAGAGTTAGACAGGAGACTTACCTCACTCTGAAGTTCCATAACATGCTCCAAAGCCTCTATAACACCCCAAATCGATGCTCGTCGCTCCAAAACTAGTCAAAGAATGTACAAACCCATAAAACATACTCTAACACTCAAAACAAATCAATTTAAACAAATTCCCAACTCCGCTCGAAAAGTCGATAAAGCAACCCTCGAGCTCACGTACCCGGATTTCGAAAATTTTCTGAAGATAACCATTACCCATAACATTACGAACTCAAATATACAATTTATTTCCAACTTCATACCCAAATGCGTGGTCAAACTCCAAAATATCAATTTCTAGGTTTTTCTTTGAAATCCCAAATTTCTACAAATTTTCATGCTTGAATCCATATAAAAACCATGTATTTAACTCACAATGTAAATAAATTACTTACCCTATAATAGCTGATGAAGATGACACTCCAATATTGCTCCAAAATTGCCTCCCATGGACAAAATGAAGTGGAATTGAACCAAACCCTTCGTTTTAAAAGGACATTGCCCAGCCCGACTACCGCACATGCGGCCGCTTCACCGCATATGCCTCGCAGGTACGGACAAAACCTCGTACCTGCGCATACCCTCTGCCCAGCACAGCTCCGCACCTACGATGCCAAACGCGCCCCTGCGCTCTCACACATGCAGAGACCTTTCGCTTCTGTGAATCCAGCTGTCCAGCTCGCATTCCGCTTTCGCAGAGCTTTTCTCGCATATGCGGGCTCGCAGATGCGGAAACATCCTCGCATTTGCGACCATCCCAGCTCCGTCCAAATTTTGCTTCTGCGACCACATCGCCGCACCTGCGGCCCTTTTCACGCAAGTGCGATTACACCAGATATCAGCTGCCTCAGCACTTCTTCCAAGTCCAAACTTGATCCTTTGATCATCCGGAATTCACCCGAGGCCCTCGGGACCTTAAACTGATATACCAACACGTCCCAAAGTATGATACAAACTTAGTCGAAGCCTCAAATCACATCAAACAACGCTAAAAACAAGAATCACACCCCAATTCAAGCCTAATGAAAATAAGAAATTCCAACTTCCACATTTGATGCTGAAACCTATCAAATCAATTCCGGTTGACCTTAAATTTTGCACACAAGTCATAATTGACATTACGAACCTACTCCCACTTTCGCAATAGGAATTCGACCCCGATATCAAAAAATCCACTCCCGGTCAAACTTCCAAAAACCTTCAACTTCCAACTTTCGCCAATCGACCCCGAAATGACCTACAGACCTCCAAATCCACATTCGGACGCGCTCCTATGACCAAAATCACCATACAAAGTTATTATCAGGCTCGGAAATCCCAAACGTTCGTCGATAACATTAAATACACTTCAACCAAAATTCATGAAATTCTTCCAAAATAGTAACTTTCCATAATAAGCATCGTAAAGCTCTCGGGTCATCCAAAACCCGATCTGGGCATACGCCAAGTTAACAATCATCATACGAACCTATTGGAACCTTCAAATAGCGATTACGTATTCGTTTACTCAAAATTCAAACCTTAGTCAACTCTTCCAACTTAAAGCTTCCGAAATAAGAGTTTTCCATCTTAATCAACTCCGGACTTCTCGAAATTCAATTTCGACCACACGTGAAAGTCATAAAACCTAAAGTGAAGCTACTCAAGGCCTTAAACTGCTGAATGACGCGCTAAAGCTCAAAATGACCAGTCGGGTTGTTACATTCTCTCCCACTTAAACATGCGTTCGTCCTCGAACGTGCTAAAAACTGCTCCGGAGTTGTCCAGAAACACAGTTTAACACCTCGTGCACCTACCTGTGCCACCACAACCCATTTAAGCACATTAGCTCGAGCCAGGCTGAAGATCCTTCCTGCTACCTTAGATAACAAGCTTTAGAAGCAAATTCCAACATCCGGAATTCTCCACGATACCAAATTCTATCACATGAACACCGTATCAATCACCAGACACCAAACCTAACGTGCCCATGATCCTCCGCTGAAATCACACCATGTACCACATAACACATTCGCTCAAGGCAATCTCCCCCAAGAACAACAATTGAAATTTCAACTGACCTGTAGCCCGTAGTGCACCTCATAACATATATAAGCCATGTTCTAACTCACGCAATACTGCCACAACGGAAGAGATGTGTAGAAAATCATAACCACATGCCGAATCACAAATCATGGAGTCTCTATTCCTGAAAGAACCATTACTTCATTCTGAAGTGAATAACAATTTTGCTCTTTAATATTCCCTTCCTAACTCCAATCGCACTGATCCCAGGTCCAATAACCTCATCTCGCTCAATACCAGTCGCTCAAGCAATAAGCCATCTCAGACACTGCCAAAAGGTTTCATAAGATGCCCCAATGTGCCAACAAGCTACAAACTCGAATGTGATACATAAGTAAAACGAACCCTGGAAGGAACTACTCAATAAAGTCAACTCTCAATCAAACCTCTTAACCTTCCAAACCTCCAACTTTCCAACTCACGCCAATTCAATCCAAAACAACCTACAGACCTCGAAATCAATATCGGGACATACGCCTAAGTTTAAAATCACCATACAAAGCTATCAGAACCATTATAACTCTATTCTGGAGTCGCCTACCCAAAAATCAAACTCCGGTCAACTCTTTCAACTTAAGCTTCCAACTTTGGAAATGTCCCAATTCACTTTGAAACTTCCCGGGAACCAATCCAACCACCCCGGCAAGTCACATAACTACAAATGAACATACAGGAGGCAATAAAATAGGAATATGGGACTATAATACATAAAAAGACCGGTCAGTTCATTACAATTTTGCAGTCATAATGCATGAATTATGGCTTCAAAACATGCCACAAATCCTGCTTCCATCGTGGCAATGACAGACTGCTTGGCACTCTTCCATGGTATTGTTCCTTCAGCTAATAGGAACAAATAACCAAACGTGGATTTTCTAGTGTCTATACATCCAGCGAAATCTGAGCCCGAGTATCCAACAACTTCCAAATGTTTGGATCTCCTATACATGAACATGTAATCCTTCGTTCCTTTCAGGTACCTCAAGACTTTCTTTGCAACTTTTGAGTGATCAATTCCTAGGTTACTTTGATATCTACCTAGCATTCCGGTCGCAAAGCTAATATCCGGTCTTGTGCAAGTCTAAGCATGCATCATAATACCAATAATAGAAGAGTAAGGAATTGATTCCATTTCTTTTTGTTCTACATTATTTTTAGGGCATTGCATAAGACTAAATTTGTCCCCTTTTTGAATTGGAACAATTCATGCTGAACAGTTGTTCATATTAAATCTCTCTAGAATTCTTTCTATATAGCCTTTCTAAGATAGTCCCAATAATCCTTGTGATCTATCACGGAATATTTCTATTCCTATTACATAGAATGCATCACCCATATCTTTCATTTCAGAATTATTAGAGAGAAATTCTTTAGTCTCATGCAATATGCCTAAATCATTAGCAGCAAATAGAATATCGTCAGCATATAGGACTGAGAATATCAACTTGCTCCCACCGATCGCTTGGAATATACATCAATCAACGGTATTTTCCATAAATCCAAAAGAGTTATGGTATCATTAAACTTTATATACCATTGTTGTGAGGTTTGTTTGAGTCCATATATTGACTTCTTCAGCTTAAACACCATTTGACTTGTTGCTTTAGTCTCAAAACTCGCTGGTTGGTCCATATAAACTTATTCCTTAAGGTCTCCATTAATAAAGGTAGTTTTCACATCCATTTGGTGTAACTCTAAATCATAATGAGCCACCAAAGCCATAATAATCTCTTATGAGTCTTTCTATGAGACCGGTGAAAAGGTCTTTTTATAACCAACGCCTCCTTTCTAAGTATAACTCTTGGCAATAAGTCTAACTTTATATCGTTCAATATTGCCATTTGAATCGTGTTTGGTCTTAGAGACTCATCTACACCCGATTCTTTTAGAACTTTCTAGCAATTCGACAAGATCCTAGACGTATTCCAATGGATTTTAAATCTTCCTTCATGAAATCAATCCGTTTTTCAGATTCCTTACTTTCTATTGCCTGTGAAAATGAAACCGGATCCTTATTAAGTCCAACACCAAAATCTGTCTCTTGCAAACAAATCACGTAATCATCTAAAATAGCTGAGTTTTTTACTCTTTGAGATTTTCTTAATAGCATTCCTTGTGGTTCATTTGTGTCAGATATTTTTGAGTTAGTTTCTTCATGGAGTGTTTCATCCAAATGTTGTTCGATGTTGTCAGAGTGTTCTTCAAAAACTGGAACAATATATGATATTTGTGTGGAAATAGGCACATTCGTGGGTAATAACATTAACCCTCACCTCTTTTATTTCCACACTTTAGTTTTCAACACTCCCACTAACTTCACCATTCTCAATGAATCTTGCATTACCGGTTTCAACAATTCTCGAACTATTATTTGGACAGTAAAACACATACCCATTAGATTTCTCTGGATAATTAATAAAGTAACGATTTACTGTTTGAGAATCTAATTTAGTTTCTTGTGGATTATAAACTCTAGCTTATGCTAGAAAACCCCAAATGTGCAGGTGCCTTAAACTACGTTATCTTCTCGTCCACAATTCAAAAGGAGTCTTTGAAACTGCCTTAATAGGAACCTTTTTTAATAAATATATAGCGGTTTTAAAAGCAAACATCCACAATGATCTGGGTAGTGAGGAATTACTAATGATGCTCCTAACCATATCCCTAAGTGTTCGATTACGCCTTTCTACAATACCATTTTGTTGAGGTATTCTGGGTATAGTATATTGTGCACATATGCCACGTTCCTTGAGGAACTTTACAAATAGACCTGGACATTGTCCTGATTTATTATATTTTTTATAATATTCACCACCTCTATTTGACTTAATAATTTTTACTTATTTATCTAATTGCCTTTCTACCTCATTAACAAATACTTTAAGAGAATCTGTTGCTTGAGATTTTTCTTTCAACAAACAGATGTATCCATAATGTGAAAAGTCATCGATAAAAGTGATCAAATATTTTCCTCCACCAAAAGATGAAATATCAAAAGGTCCACAAAATTAGTGTGTATAATTTTTAGAAGCTGGGTGCTTCTTGTGGCACCTTTCTTACTATGCTTAGTTGCTTTCCCTTAATGCAATCCAAACATATATTAAGATCACAAAAATTTAGATTCAGAAGAATCTCATTCTTTACTAATGTTTCTAACCGTTCTTTGGACTTATGATCCAAACGTCTATGCCACAAGTAAGCAGCACTTCCATCTAGTGAACTACGTTTAATTCCAAAATTATATTGAATAGTAAGAAGGGATTCAGAAAAAACCAATATCGAGTTTCAATTTATATAAACCATCAATAAGAATATCAGAATCATAGAAAATAGCATTCTTGTATAAATTTTGGAACATCCATTTCCAAACATTAAATCAAATCCAAAAATATCAAGTCTTGAAAGAGTAATCAAATTCTAAAAAATTGAAGGTACATAAAGAGTTTGTAATAGATTAAGATTACGTTCAGTCTCCATGATCAAATGATAAGTCCATATACCTTCCATTGGAGCCTTCATACGATTTTCCATGAACAAGAAATCCTTATTTAGATTTATAGTTTGGATCGTAAGGAATCCCTGCAACGTAGTAGATATATGAGCAGTTGCACCAGAATCAAGTCACCGGGTATTATTAGGAACTTCTGTTAAAATTGATTCGAAACATACAAAAGTACTAATTTTACCTTTCTTTTCTAACCAAGCTTTATGTTTCAGGCAATCTTTCTGATAGTGTCGTTCCTTGTTACAAAAATGACACATATTTACCTTATATTCCTTCTTAGCATCATGTGAAGCTTTAGCAAGTGCTTTCTTCTTCTTGAACTTGTTGGCATTCACTCGAAGTCCTTTACCAGCTCCTTGACCAACGAGGTTAATTGAATGACTTTCTTGTTTCTTAAGTCTTGACTCCTCATGGGTAAGCATACTAGACAACTCACTAACATTTCACTTATCCTTAATAGTGTTATAGTTAATTTGAAAAGGTCCATACTCATGAGGCAACGAGTTCAGAATAAACTAACCAAGAAAGAGTCATCAACTTTCATCCCCAAGGTCTGAAGTCTTGTTGCAATGTTAGTCATCTTGATGATATGGTTTTGCATACTATACGGCCCATCAAACGTCATGGTTGTGAGTTCAACCATTAATGTACTAGCGAGCGACTTATTTACATAACGAAAACGTTCTTCCACATACTTCAGGTACTCCCTGGCCCTTTCTGTTTGTGGAATAGTACTTTTAATGTTGTTGCAATAGTCAGTTGCACAAACATAAGGCTTAGCATGTTTGAGCGTACTCATGCTTTATGGAAAGACTTCTTATCCGCACTGCTCGAATCTGTGATGGCATCGTGCTTATCATTCAGTAGAGCCAAGTCAAAATTCATCACACCTCAGTGGTAGTGGACTTGTTCATGTCACTTAGAGAAGCTCAATCCATAGAACTGGATTAGTCACCCTCTATGCAGCTTTTAACACATCTATTATCCCCTTAGATGAAACCTTTGACCAAAACTAAAAAAGAAAAAGTCAGTACCTATAACTAGTAGCAGGACGTCAACTGTCGGTTTTATAAACTCTTTGAGATCCTCAACTTGTAATTAAAAAGAAATAAAATAACTAAAAGTTATAGAGAGAGGTCATTGAGACTATTATAAAATAACTAAAAGTTATAGTGTGTGATAAGGGATTTTTATTTTATTTAATATCGAGGGAGGAGAAAGAAGAATACTCGCTACCGATGGAATTTGAACCTTCCACCTCAACCGTGCTAGGGAAGAGCTCACCAAGTAGGCCAGCCCACGACCCATCGTGATAGGAGGTTGGGGGAGAGAAATAAATGATTCTCTTTCACATTATAAGAGGAAAAAGAACAAATGGTCTACCAATCTCTGCCACTAGGAAAAAGAATCTAAAAACAATAAGCCTTCC
This sequence comes from Nicotiana undulata, assembly GCA_005239495.1. Classification (NCBI taxonomy): domain Eukaryota; kingdom Viridiplantae; phylum Streptophyta; class Magnoliopsida; order Solanales; family Solanaceae; genus Nicotiana; species Nicotiana undulata. Next base: position 29,996 of record ML288568.1, read on the forward strand.
TTCAGAAAGTTTTGTCCAATAGAGTCCATCAATATTAGTGCCCTCTCCCCTCCCAAACTATTCACTCATCGCGTATCACTTAAAAAGTCGTTGAATTTTCTATCCTTGTCACTTCAGTCATAACATTAATTAATAGATTCCAAATGCATAACAAGATGAATTCATTTCTAAAAGCTTCAGAAACAATTTCCGAAAACTGAACATACGCAGAAGCAGCGAGTCTCATAAGAGTGCTGCAAACAAATCGTAGATTGTCCATTAAGGAACTTGCAATGATCTCCAAATCTACCAAGTTCAGATTTTTATCATCAATATATGCTTAAGGAACGAATTTCAATTGAAAAATATCGAATTTAACTCAAAAATCCGAAACCGGTCAAAACCCGACCCCCGTGCCCGCGTCCCGAAACTCAGAAACTTTTATAGAAAAATGTTCTTCATCTTCCCACGAGTCCGTACATATAAAGAACACCAAAATCGGAGTCCGTTTGACCTCTCAAATCGACCCTTGAAGGTCTCATAATCTCATGCCCCAAAATCCTATTTTTCTACTGTTTTTCATGAATTAAAGGCTGGGATTATGGTCTATAATCACCCATAAATGCGTTTTAATGACTAGAACACTTACCTCAATGAAGAAAAAGGATTTCCCTCTTCAAAATCGCCCCCAAGATCTCTTTTTCGTACAACAATGGTGTAAAAAAGGGTTTAGGTCGCGGAAGAAAATATTCAAATACTGACCAGTTCTTTATTCATCGCGATCGCGGAAAAAGGCACGCAATCGCGAAGAACAAAATAGCTGCCTCAAATTGTAATACTACGCGATTGCAACATTAGTCACGCGATCGCGCTTCACCCTGGCCCAAACTCACGCGATCGCAACCATGACCACGCGATCGCGATGCACCATCAGCTGTTCCCTCACGCGCCCAATTACTCTACGCGATCACGAACTCCACTACGCGATCGCACAACACAGCCTGCTCGACTCACGCGATCGCGACCTCCTCCATGCGATCGCGATAGACAAAAATCTGCCATCCCCAGCTAACCCTACGCGATCGCAATCACCCTCCCGCGATCGCGTAGAAGGAAACCAGCAACAGAAATTGCAGCAGCAACATCATATCTTCTAAGGCCAAACACACTCTGTTTACCATCCGAAACACACCCGAGGCCCTCGAGACCCCAACCAAACTTACAAACATATCCCATAACATCATTCAAACTTAGTTGCGCTCTCAAAACACCAAAACTAACATCAAAATACCAAATTTACATCGGATTCAAGCCTAAGAACTTTGAAATTTCTAAAATTCACCAATGATGCCGAAACTATCCAAATCAACTCCGATTGACCTGAAATTTTGCAGACAAGTCCAAAATGACATTACGAACTTTTTTCAACTGTCGGAATTCTATTCCGACCCCGATAGCCTATTTTCCACTGCCGTCCGAAATCGCCAAAACTAACTTTCACCAATTCAAGCCTAATTCTACACCGGACATCACAAAATTATTCTGAACACACTCCTAAGTCCCAAATCACCTAACGAAGCTATTCGAGCCATAAAATTCGCATTCCGAGGTGATTTACCAATAAGTCAACTCTCAGTTGACTTTTCCCTTTTTAAGGCTATTCTTAAGGACTAAGTGCCTGAGTTCTCATTTCACCATTCCGATTTCAAGCCTATCACTCTAACACATTAATAATAGAATAACCAATCTATAATAAGGAATAAAATAGGAATAACGATGTAAATTCTACGGAACGACTGACCGGGTCGTTACAATACACCCACTAGTCCTGTTGCTGAAGTTAACCCAACTTATAATAATCCAAATGATGTCCTGTCTGACCCTCCTGTTACTACCCCTACTTTTTCTAGACAACCTTCTAAACGGAGCGAAACATCTCTTGTTTGGACATTTTTTACTCAACTAAGAGAAAAAAATAGGGCTAATTATAAAACTTGTGGCAAAGAGTTAGCTTTTAAATTTGTTGGGGGTCCGGGTGGGGGGGGGGGAGGGGAAAAGTTTGTCTAGACACATACTGATACACCCTAAAGATAAAGTCAAATTTTTTCAAATGAAAGTTGCGGCCGAGGGGGCAAGTGTACCTAGTCAGGTTGATCCTAGTACCGGGTCAAATCAATTTCAACCGGAAATTAACATTGTTATCGGTGGTATTTTATATTACGAATCATTGAATTGATGAAGATTGGATAATGCAAAAGCGCATTATTGCTTATAGAATAATTAATTCACGTCACACAGGGCAGTTTATTGCTAGCACGGTTACGGATATTTGTAGATATTTCGCATTAGTGATAAAATAATATCAGTTTCAATGGATAATACTTTTTGTAGCACTAATGCTATAGCCTTGCTTACCACTATACTAAATCCTACATTTAGTAATATTTTTCATATTAGATGTATTTTTCATATTTACCATTTAATTGTCGGTGATGGTATGGGAATTTTAAATGTTGAAATTGAAAAGGTTAAAATGGCTCTTAACTGACTTTTTATTCAAACCGTAGAAGTAGACTTAGAGAATATTTTAAAAGATGCGATGAATTTGACCTGAGATAAAGAAAGATTCATAAACCTTGTCCAACTAAATGGAATTACATGTATGAAAGTTTAGTTGTTGCATATGAATATAGAAACCCCATAAACTCAACGTTTAATGCTCGTGTAACTGATGATGATGAACACCTTAAAAATCAGGATTGGGCTAATGTTAAAATGCTTGTAGATTTTTAAAAAAAATTCATATTGCTACAAATGAATTTTCTGGGCAATATTATCCTACTATTTCTAACTGTTTATATATTGCAGAACTTGCAAATTTTTTTACTCATTTTGCAGAGGTTGGGGTAATTTATGAACTTGCTATTGATTCTATGAGAAAAAATTTTAAAAAATATTTTTTCCTATTCCCCTTATTTATGGTGTTGCTGCCTTGTTAAATCCTACTATGAAATTAGGAGGTCCTCAATTTTGGTATGAAACTATTTATAATGGTTTAGCACTTGAATATGAGGAATTGTCTACACTTCCGGAAGCAATAGCCTCAATTAAAATAAATGCTCAAACTATTTATAGTGCTTATCAAATTGCCTTAGATCATGCTAAGACCAAATGTTTCAACTCCTACTTCTTCTAGTTCTCAATCATCTAAAAGAACTGCAGGAGTAAGATCACTCAGTGCTTGGGCGGGGTTCAGGGGTTCTCAAGGTTCCACCACTAGTGATTTTTCACAACTAAATGAGCTTGAAATTTATTTGTCACAAGGAATTGACGAAGTGAATCCTGACTCCTTTAATATTTTGGAATGGTGAAGGACAAAGAAAAACACTTTCCTATTCTTTCAAGGATGACTCGAGATATTTTAAATATTCAAGCTTCAACAGTGGCATCGGAGAGCGCTTTCATTCAAACAAGACTTCAACTCGGTCATAGAGCGTCTATGAGGGAGAGCTTGAAAAAATCAGTATTCTTCAGAGATTGGATCCGTTCGGAACGAAGAAACTTTGGACTTGCTGAATCACAACCAGAGATAGACGAAGCTTACGAAGAAATGCTAGCTGAACTTGCGGAAGATGTTGCTTCGTCGGGAAGCGGTGATGAACAAGCTTCTTTTCCGCCGCCACCAACGAAAATTCCTCCGGACCTTGAAGGATTTATGAAATTTGTAAGAGATATAATATAAATTAATATGTAACTTGTATTTTGACACATCTGATTAGTTTCTTTTTCTTCTCAACGGTGGTATTAGCACCTTGTTGTGCTCATTCCATTGGAGGGAGGAAGACTAAGAAAGATATTGCCATGTTTTGTTAATGTCATAATAATAAAAATTATAACGCATTCCTTTGAATATCTCTTTACAATATTTTTGTGTTTAAATTTGAATTAAAAAATTTAAGTCACAATTATATTATATAATTTACAAGAAATTGCCTTAGATAATTTTTTTTTTTAAATAGGCCCGACCTCGGGCCTATTTA
>ML288568.1:34062-53675 GCA_005239495.1 Nicotiana undulata
ATATATATATATATAGTTGCTAATTGGCTTATCTAGCGGGTTGGATTAGGTGTCATCACGACTAGTTAGATTTTGAGTCGCGATAAGGAATTAGGGGTTGGGTAAAAGATGGTTGGATTTTATCGAGTTGGGCATCGTTAATTATACATAATCAGGGTTAAAAGAAATGTAGGGTCAAGTAAAGAAGAACCAATAATATAAAGACACGTGGCAAATGTGGAGTTGAAAAATTAATTTTTATTATTTAAAAATCAGAAAATTGGACTGTTAGTGAACAATGACATAAATAGGCAAAAACTATAAGGTTAGTGGGCATGAATAGGCCAAAAGTATAACGTTAGTGGCATGGATAGGCCGACCTTCTAACGAATGACATAAATAAACCATTTCCGTTAGTTGAGTGGCATTTTTAGGCCTTTTCCGTATTTTAATTGAGCCTTTCTCTTTTACATTTCAGCATCCAATACTTTTGACTGTTTTCCTCGATAAAATATCGACATTAGGTTATTTTAGCCCTTAGTATATGCTACGCAACAACAAAAATCTTCAATGTATACAATACAAAAAGGTTATATGCATCTCGCATGAAAGGTTAAAACACTAATATCAAATTGAAACATCTGCCCCACTTATATGCATCTCACATGAAGAGTTAAAACACAAATATCAAATTGAAACGTCTTGTGAAACATCTGTCCCACTTACATGCATCTCACATGAAGGTTAAAACACAAATATCAAATTGAAATTTCACTTATTCAACTGAAATCATGATCAAAATCGAGAAAATGATAATTATGGTCAAACAGTAAGGTAGGTCTAAAATAGTTCATTATATATTCTCCTAAGAATTTTAATCTTTTAAGTTTGTCAAAAGTGAGCACTTGATCATCATCAAATATTTTACAAATTCTGGTTGTTAGATTATCCTAAATAAGGAAAAGAATATTTAACATGAACTCATGATCACGCCCAGCTATGCCTTATAAAAAGGATAAAGCGGTTGCTGCAAATATATTCCGATTAACAAGTCCGGAGTCGAATCCCACAGGGAATTAACCTATCAATCACAACTATTGGACTCACACAAATTCACGTATTCAATCTTCGAAAATATTTAAGTAATAAATTGGATGTTTACTAACTAAATATTACGTAATGATAATGCAGTAATTAATAACTAACTACGAACGTGTTGTAGACAAGAATTGGAATGATCTAAGGTTCTGATTTCCCCTATTGTCGGAGTCTTTTCCACTACGTTTGCTATAAATTTGCCTAAGTCTTCTCTATTGATCCTGAGCACTCTGAATGTCGTAACTCTCTCCCGAGTAATTACAACAATATACTAGACATATTCTGCCGAATTACGCTAGCTATCTTTAAGTACAGCTCACTTAGATCGCACCCAAGATTTCGTTAGCGCTAATCCCACCTTTAAACCATTTGTATTTATTCCTCATACACGTTAGGAGTGATGTTGTTCAACAACGACCTAAATATGCACCCTCTCCCGAGTAATGCACACTAAATAGGAACAGTTAATTGAGGGCCCTTCAATTAATATCAATAAACATATAGTTGAACAAATAGAGAGAATACTATGGAAAATCTATATTAACGTAACGCGAAAAATCATCCTTCAGCAGGTTCCATCAAAATCCTAGATTAGGAGTTTAGCTACTCATACTCATAGTAATAGTATCCAAAGTCAATTGCATAATTAAATTACAGAGTAAGAATAAGGGATGTAACAATCAATGATTCGAACTCCCAAGTATTGTTCCACAAGCTCCTCTTGTCTCTGGTTGCAAAAGTCCTTCAAAGTGGCGTTTTTGGGTCTATTTATATGTTTGGGATAAGCGATAAACGTGTAAGTCACTCCTAGTCAAGCCGGGAAAGTATTTAAGTCTTCAAAACTCGGACTGGAACCCTGGCGTCGCCAGGCTAACGCTAGCCTCAGCCTGGCTTTAAGCTGGCGTCACAGGCTAACACCTGGTTGGGCCTGACTTTAAGCTGGTGTCGCCAGGATAACGCCTGGTTGGTCCTGGCTTTAAGCTGGCCTTGCCAGGCTAAAGCCTGGTCGAGCCGACTATTGCCTGGCTTCTCCTTTTCACCGTTCTCGAGTACACTTTTGATGTTTAAGTATCTCTTTAGCTCTACTTCCATCTCCAATTCACCCACACATAAAATAAACTCCATTACGCTCAAACAAAGTATAATTTATCATTAAAGCACGTAAAATGCAAGGCACATAATGCGCTAAACCATGAATTATAGCCACACATCAATACCCCACACTTAAACATTTGCTCGTCCTCGAGCAATCAAACTACACTCATGGACACAACCTATTAAGCAATTCCCTTAACTCATTATACCAAGAATCTTTAAAATAGTTTAAGCACAAAGGTGTGACATTCTCGCCTCAATAATCGACTCACAAATACCATGTTTTATTCACAATTCACTTACTTACTCTAACATGGAGGTCAACAACATTACCTTTCCTTTATGAATTATGTGCCCTCACCCAATCAAAGAGCTTAGTTCCACACACAATGAATTTTTAAGAACATAGGAACTCAAGATAGACAAAATTCACTCGCTCTCAGAAATAACATTCATATTCCACAAATGATTCATCATAGGCTTGCCCATAGTGTAAGACTCTACTAATCGAGTTCTTCAGTCAAGTAGGACTTTCATTGGTTGTAATGTAGGCTGCGGGTCGGGTAGGATACATTTGGATATGAGTGACTACACCTCCCTTAAGCACTTTAATACATATACTTTAACACACATCCCATACTTATGCCAAACCAAATATTCCACCTTCACTTCAATTTATATTATCCCATATTTCTTTAAGCTCAAGTATCACTAGCCACCATCATCAAGACTTATTTTTCATTTTTTTTTCTTTACTTTTTTTTTCTTCAAGTGGCTTCGATTTCCAACTCTTTTTTTACTTAATGTACCTTTTTTCCTTATTTTAATTGATCCACTCAGAAGCCAACCCACCACCACACACTTTGACTTTTTTATAATTCCTTACAATTCAAGTGCTCATGAGAGGTTACACGGTTCAAATATATGGTCGATTAAAACAAAGGGGTACGACTTGTAATGTGATTACCAAAGACACATGATTATAGGCTCAACGGGGTTAACTACGATACATCACATTTAGGTGGTTAAGCTTTATATATCTGGCTTAACAAAGAAACGCTTATATCACTTCCTAGATTGAACAATACTACTATTTCGCTTCACACACACACGGGGCAAGTTCTGGACATCAAATGCAATGCATGGAATACATACAAAACCTCACACAGACATGGCATATCATTCACTCAGGATTGGTTTCATCGCGACACTCCAGTCAAAGCAGCTAAGCAAAATTAAGAATCTACGATTTTAGGTACTTATGCTAGAGTAAAAAACTGAGCCTAAGCGTCACAGACAGAGTACTGACTATTCTCAAAGCATCAAAACGCTCAGAGATATTGCTGCGATTAAATTCTTAGCCACGTGGTTCCTACTCCTAAAAATCAAAACTACCTACAACCGGTTCAACTAAAAGCCCGTGGAAAAGAACCGCGACCCAAAGAAAAACCAAGAGGGAATTACTACACTACCTATAAAAAAATCTTTTTGGTATTTTCTTTAGACTTACTTCCCTCAAGAAAATTGTCTAGGAGATCCATCGTCGGGAAGAGTCCAACATATTTATGTTTTTTTTTTCTGCCTTAAAACAACTAACAAGAAAAACACAATAACAATAAAAACAAAAAACAAATTCCAACAAATTCTAAAAATAACAACAAACTAACAACTACCAATATTTACAAGTTCCCACCCCACACTTAAATCATGCATTGTCCTCAGTGCATGCACAATTAGACAAAACAAAAACTAAAAAGAGTAGGGTGCACGAAAACTCCATCAAGCAGCTTCGTCATCCTCTGACGCTCTCCAATCTTCATCATGTTCATCCTCTCCATCATCACCATCTCCCTCACCATCTGATTGCATTGGCTCCAAATCAGACTGCTTTGGTGTGTTGACATCCTCCTCAGAGGGGAGTCTGTATCCCTCTCCTACACCAATCAGCTGCTAAGCATGAGCATTGAGCGGGTATCGCTGCTCCAATTCAGTCCTCTCCTCAGATGTAGCCGGGAGACCCCCTATCCGCAGCTGCAAATCTATCATCCCATAAAGATGGGCCATGAAACTATCATCATGCGCATTGTGCTCAACACCTGTCAATAAAGGCGTACCATCCTCGTCTTTCAGTCGGAGATTAGTGATGTCTGTTTGTCTGATGAGCTGATCAATCGTGTGGTCAAAGTCAGGCTCTTCCTCAACCCCCTAATCATGTAGGAACCGAGTCAGGAAATTAGGAAATGGAGTTCGATCAATTTTCTTCGTTCTCACTTATGCCATTTGGTAGAGGATCAGATGACCCACATTCACCCTCTACCCGGTCATAAGGAAATACAACACACAGGTCCTCTCACGGCTTATCAGCGTGTTATGATTGCACGGTAGGAGTCGTGCATTTATCAACTTAATCCACACCTTAAGCCTCCGCCTTCATCTTCTTCTTAGGGAACCTCTTGTGACGCTTTGTTACCTTGTCCCGAACCCATGCAGCAGTAGAGTCAACCCCACAGAGCATGTGCCTCAGTTCTCTATATGTAGGCCTGCGAATGAATTGGTCTAATGGCTCCACAGGAACATTTGGAGCACCTAAAAAATCGCATATGGTCTTGGCTGAAAAATCTATCAAGCGCCCACGGATTGGCACCAACTCCTCACTGTCATTTGGGTCAAACCCCGCATAGAATTCCCTGAATAAGTTGAGGTTGATATCCCTTGTGTTCTTAAAAACATAGCTTAACCCCAGATCATGGATGCTTTTCCAGATCGCCGGATATTTTGCTTTCACACTGCGTTCCTGGATGGCTCCCTCTAGATGGACATGTTTAGGCTTACAACGCCTATACCAATCCCTCGTATGCGGAGGTATGCTGTTTATGCCAAAATCCCGTTGGCCTTGGGGTTGTTGACGCATGGAAGCTACAGCTGCCACCGCTTCTGCACCAGTCATACTAGAAGTGGCTTCTCCCCCTTTTCTTTTCTTTTCCTTGGAGGGGGTGCGGGGGTCGCCTTTGATTTAGCTTGGGCAGTTGAAGTGGACTTTCCTTTGCCTGTGTCTTTTCTGGGAGGCATCTTATTTCCTACACAAATGAGAATTAGTCAGATAACGCTACATTACACACTACAAACATAATCCTCCCCAATTTTTCGAGGTTACTTAGACTTCACGTCGGGTTTTTCTTAACATTTGAATCATAACTACAACACATGGGCTACCCCGTGAGCCATCCCACACTTAAGATTTTAATGTGGTGAACGACTACATAACACTAGATTATTCATCCCTGAGACTTGGGCTCCAAAGGGGACTCGGAATGCCATTGAGGCATTACATCAAACACTTGACAAGCACTAGTGCCATGGGAGTTCTTATAGAATTGAGGAATTGACTCATCCTCCCGAATCGGCTTGGGGGTTCCGTATTACCACATATTTTCACAATCTCAGCACCATTCCTAAGGGGTTTATGGGATTGGGGCACACAAACACAATATGACCATGAAGAACAAACACCCATGAAGAACAACCAACAATGAAGAACAACCAGCTCTCATCACCTATACCCAATTTGGAATTACAAAGGGAAGAGATAGAATCATACCTTTGAAGCTTTGAGAGGAGTAGGATGCTCGAGAATTCGGATGAGTGAGAAATTCTAGCAAGACTAATCTTGACCTCTATGTGGATGTTAATGTGCTGGTGATTGTGTGTGGGTGAGCAAGCAATTTGTGCAATGTGTTTGTGTTCTTGTGAAATTTCTTTTAGAGCTTGTTGTGTGTTGGTTTAAGTGAGGTTAGGGTTTGATTTGTAGTGTGTTCAGTGTGTGAGGGCGTGTTTGTGAGTTTTATTTCGACCAAAATAAGGAGAAAGGACTTAAAGAGGGCCGAAAATACTTACCTGGTGTTGGCCAAGCGTCGCCACCCTAAGGCCTGGTTGACCCTGGCTTTAGCCAGGCGTCGTCAGCCTAAGGCCTGGTCAACCCTGGCTTTATCCCGGATTCGCGTGACGCTTAAATCTTGCTCGACTCGCCCAAACGCACCTGCAAACTTGTTAGCACCTAAAAACAAAAAAGAAAAATTCTAACTACACTAAAAATCAACTACGAATTGGGTTGCCTCCCAACAAGCGCCTTAGTTAACGTCGTGGCACGATGAATACAACAGTCCAATGGATTGCCTCCCATGCAGCGCGTGATTGAACGTCGCGGCACGATGCATGTAAGCACATTTAAGGCTCACTCAACATCTGAGGCTCGATCAAATGGGTCACTAACACTTCTTTTGCTTCATCCATGCCCACATAATGTTTTAATTAGTGCCCATTGACTCTGAACATGCAAGAGTCATTTTTTGCGACAATCTCGACGGCACCAGAGGGGTGAACTTCAACCACACGAAATGGACCTGACCATCTTGCTTTTAATTTGCCCAGAAATAACCTTAGTCTTGAGTTGTATAGCAATACCGTATCTCCGCGTTTAAAATTCCACTCAATAATGTTTTTATCATGTATCATCTTCATTCTCTCCTTGTATAATCTTGTGCTCTCGAAAGCGTGATAGCAGAACTCATCAAGCTCGTGTAACTCTGTGACTCTACTTGTTCCCGCAACTTCCATATCGAGATTCAACTGTCTCAGCGCCCACCAAGCTCTATGCTCCAACTCTACCGGTAAGTGACACGCCTTCCCAAACACCAACTTGTATGGAGACATGCCAATTGGCGTTTTGAAAGCGGTTCGATATGCCCAAAGTGCATCATCTAACTTTCTCGCCTAATCCGTTCTAGTGGCATTCACGGTCTTAGTTAACACACTCATTATTTCTCTGTTCAAGACTTCCACTTGCCCACTCATTTGTGGATGATATGGGGTGTCCACCTTGTGGCGTACATCATACTTCTCCAACAACTTTACGAAGTCAAGATTACAAAAATGAGTGCCTCCGTCACCGATTATTGCCCTTGGAGTTCCAAATCGGGTGAATATGTTCTTTTTCAAAAACCAATCACCCATCTTTGCATCATTTGTAGCGAGCACTGCAGCCTCCACCCATTTGGACACGTAGTTCACAACGACGAGTATGTACTTGTTTCCATATGAGCTGATGAAGGGGCCTATGAAATCGATTCTCCATACATCAAACACTTCTACCTCCTGAATTGGGTTAATAGGCATCTCATGTCGACGGGAAATATTCCCGGTTCTGGCATTCATCACAAACTTTTACCCATAAATGTGCATATTTGAACAACGTTGGCCAGTGGAACTGTTGCTCCCAAACGCACACGCAAGTATACGTGGTCAACAAGTAATATAGGATTGTAAGTCCAGATATCGTACCCACAGGGACTTGTAATTAACTATAAACTAAATTAAACCAAACAATTTATCTATTCAAGCGAATCTTAACATATGAATATTTAACTAAAATTAATCTAGAATAGCAAATTAAGAGATTAAAGAAACAAATTGGCGAAATTAGACACGAATTCAATAAGAGCCGATATTCTAGAGTTATGGGTTAGCAAACAATCCCGTTGAGTTTTTCACTTAAATAGTCTAATTAATTTATCTGGTTTAGTGGTTGACAGGGTTAATATTACTCGTAGCCTTCTCCCGAAGTACTATTCGTCTATTCAAGCTAACCTAACGCCTATATTCCTATAGAATTAGGATTAACAAGAACGCATTAATAATTCCCGTATAATAACCAAGCAAGGCGATTAGGTATATTTCTATCCTAACCCGCTCCCCTGAAGGGTTAAGATCTTGCTCTACCCAATCTTATATTCAATCTAGAATTCCATCTCACGAGTTCAATCCTAGATTCGTAGGTAGTATTCAATTGGTGATCAAGCGATCAAATAATTAAGCGCAAGATTGAATAAATAAACCAATATGATAAAATAATAAGAACAATTCAAGCTTCAAACTACGACGTTCATGTACCACCCAAAACTCTAGAACTAATAAACTATGAGATTAAAAGAAGAGAAGAGAAGATAAACTAGGTAGAAGCCTCCTTCAAGCGTGGTATATGTTCCTCCACGTGAATTCCCTTTCAAAATATGTTCGATCCCCTTCAAAGTATGTTAGATCCCATTCAAAATAGGTTTAGAACCCCTTTTATATGAGTTGGGTTCGTGTAGGGCCGAAATAACCTTGTCCCGAACGAAATAGGAAAACTCACGCAGCACAGCATCCAGGCCAGCGCCCAGTGTTGGACCTGGCGCTGGAAACAGTAAGCATTTTCGTCCAAAATGGCTGAAAACCTTAATTCTTGCTTTTGAAATACTAATTTAATCCTTTGTTGTCTCCACTTGGGGGGACAAAGATCAAAGGGTGTCCCCCCTTATTTTATTAATTTAATTTCTTTCTTTTTCTTTCGCGTTTTATTCAATTTTGCTTCAAGTATTTTCATCTTCATACTGCTTTATTCCTACACAGTTAAAATATAATATTACGCATAATATGATATAATTAACACTCAAAAGGCGATTAAAAGTACTAGAACATGAGGTAACAATAGAAAAATATATGCATTTTTGGCTAAACATCAAGAAGCCCGACTACAAGACTTTCGCAACTGTCCTTACTCCCCCAAAATGCCCACCGTATGGTAACGCGTGACATGCCTGCAAAACAGAAGACTGGTCTATCTCGGAGATAAATCTCCGGATCATGTTATCAATACAAATACTGAACATATAAGGTTCACAGCAGTAATACATGCGACAATCACAAAAGAACATTTTCTTTTGGACAGAGGAAAGGTCATAAGGAACAATACCGCTCGCCAGGTAGTTAGCAATGTCTGCATACCATGACGCTTCCTCAAGACTAGTGGCTAATAGTTGTTCATCTGGGAAAGTTTCCAGGATCTCTTCTACCTCAACCTTCTTCTCAGCTCCTACCAGTCTAGACAAATGATCAACTACTTGGTTCTCCGTTCCCCTACGGTCAAAGATTTCCAAATTAAATTCTTGCAGCAGTAGCACCCATCGAAGCATGCGTGATTTTGACTCCTTTTTCTCGATTAGGTACCTGAGAGCAGCATGATCATTATAAACAATTACCTTCGAGCCTATCAGGTACGATCTGAACTTGTCGAACGTGAACACCACTGACAACATCTCTTTCTCGGTCACAGTGTAATTCAGATGGGCTCCACTCAGCATTCTACTTGCGTAGTATATTGGATGCATGATTTTATCTTTTCGTTTCCCAAGAACTGCTCCCACAGCATAGTCACTAGCATCACACATCAGCTAAAATGATTGCTCCCAGTCAGGGGCAACTATGATAGGTATTGTTATCACTCTCTTCTTCAATTCCTCAAACGCTACCCTGCAGGCATCAGAAAACACAAAAGGATGATCTTTTTCAAGCAATTTACACAAGGGGTTAGCAATTTTGGAAAAATCTTTTATAAATCTCCTATAGAAACCGGCGTGCCCAAGGAAACTTCTGATTGCTTTGACGGAAGTGGGTGGTGGAAGCCTCGCTATCACGTCAACCTTTGCACGATCCACATCAATGCCTTTACTTGACATTAGGTGCCCCAAGACTATACCTTCCTGTACCATGAAATGGCACTTTTTCCAGTTGAGTACTAGATATGTCTCGATACACCTCTTCAATACTCTTCTTAAGTTCTTAAGGCAATCATCGAATGAATTCCCCACCACTGAGAAATCATCCATGAAAACCTCTATTATTTCCTCTACCATATCCGTGAAGATGGCCATCATGCACCTTTGGAATGTGGCAGGTGTGTTGCATAGGCCAAACGACATTCTCCGAAAATAATAAATTCCATAAGAGCAGGTGAACGAAGTTTTCTCTCTGTCCTCTAGTGCAATAGAGATCTGATTATACCCCGAGTACCCATCCAGAAAGCAAAAGTGGGACCTCCCTGCCAACCTATCTAGCATCTGATCAATGAATGGAAGTGGGAAGTGGTCTTTCCGGGAAGCCAAGCTCAACTTCCTGTAATCCATACAGATTCGCCAACATGTGGCTGTTCGTGTAGAGATCAATTCGTTCTTCTCATTTTTCACTACCGTCATACCTCCCTTCTTTGGCACACACTGAACTGGGCTAACCTAGTTGCTGTCAGAGATGGGGAATATGATTCCCATATCTAACCACTTAATCACTTCTTTCTTCACCACTTCCTTCATGTTGGGGTTCAGCCTTCTTTGATGTTCTCTGGAAGGTTTGTGCCCATCTTCCAGTAAAATCTTATGCATACAGAAGGCCGGGCAGATACCCTTAATGCTTGTAATGGTCCACCCAGTTGCAGTCTTGCACTCCATCAGTACCTGCAAAAGTTGTTCTTCCTGCACATCTAACAAACTGGATGAGATAATAACAGGTAAAGTTGAGTTAGGTCCTAAGAATGCATACTTGAGATCGGATGGCAGTGGCTTAAGTTCCAACTTTGGTGGATCTTCTATCGATGGCTTAGCTGGGGGAGTTTTTCTTTCCTCTAAGTGCAAGCTCTCAAATTTGAGCTCCCCTTCCAAAAACCTTAGCCTTGAAGAGAAATTACCCACTCTGCCAAGTCTTCTCCATTGGCTTCATCTAGATTTATGAGACAGGATGCTAGAGGGTTTTGAATGATTAATGTCTCATCTTCCTCCTCCAAAATTACATCCACAACATCTATTAGAGAGAAATTGGCAAATTCACTTGGTCGCCGCATAGATTTCTACACGTTGAATGTTATTTCTTCATCATTTAATCTCATTTTGAGCTCTCCAGTTTCACAGTCAATTAGAGCTCTCCCAGTGGCCAAGAATGGTCTTCCCAAAATTCTAGGAATTCCCTCGTCAACCCGACAGTCAAGAATGACAAAATCTGATGGGAACACAAACTTCCCAACTTGTACTAATACATTATCTAGAATACAAGAGGGCCTCTTCACTGTCCGGTCAGCCAGCTGTAGTAACATGGACGTGGGTCTAGCTCTTCTAATACCTAGCCTTTTGTAAATAGCCAGGGGAATAAGGTTTATGCTCGCCCCCAAGTCACACAGTGCCTTAGCAAATGCATAGTTTCCTATTTTGCATGAGATTGTGAAACTCCCTGGGTCAGACAACTTCTCAGCGATGGGTCTCGTCACAACATCACTGCAAGTCTGAGTCAGTGTAACCGTGGCCAAGCATTGAAATTCGAACTTGCGGGACATCAAGTCCTTCATCATTTTTGCATACCCAGACATTTCCTTTAAAACATCAATCAATGGAATGTTTACCTGAATTTGCTTCAAGATCTCCAAGAATTTCTTGTACTGCTCATCTTTCTGATACTTGTCCAATCTCTGTGGGAATGGTGCTGGAGGTCGCATCTTCCTTGTGATTTGATTTTTTCTTGTTCAGGAACTGCCTCCACTATCGGTTACTGTGCTGCCTCAGTCTCTTACACAACCTCTTTTTCTTTGTTGGCATCCTCTTGTGCATGCTGTACCGTCACCTTAGTCAACCCTGCTTAATCATCTACCTCAATGGGTACTGGCACCAATGTCTCGGTAGGTCTTCTTTCGTGAGCAATTTCTTGTTGCAGGTCAGGTCTCTACCATTTCGGAGACTCACTACCATGAGCTGTTTCGGGCCTTACTCTTTTGGATTGATTTGAGTGTCTGCAGGTAACGTCCCCTGGGGATGATTATTTAAAGCCATCGAAATTTGTTCCAATTAGATCTCAATATTCTTTATTTCTAACTCATGTGAGTCTACTTTTTCAGTTATTTTCCTAGTGGACCCAATCAATTGTTGCATCATACCCTCAAGTCTAGCAAACCCATCTTCGTGTCTCACAGTATGTTGTTGTTGAGGTTGATGATAAGCATGCTGCTGATTTTGCTGGTTGTAGCCCTATTTCCTTTGGTAAGGCACCACTTGACCCTGAGGTCGCACGGCCCCAAAATTATTGCTATTGTTGTGCTCTTGCGGAGCTAGTCTATATTGTTGATTATGCTGACCCCAATTCTGACCACCTGGTCTTATCCCTCATAGTTGTCCACATAATTCATGCTCTCATGATATTGTTGGTTATCACCTTCCGCACTCCACGAGCAAACATATGGTTGATTAATGCATGATGTACATAAGCCCCCATTAGTTGCATCAACTATGTGTACCTGCTGCTTCTGACCTGATTCATCAACCTTTTTGGTGAGGATGCTCATTTGTGTCACTAGTGTGGCCATGTTTTCAGCTATAGAGTTAGTTGGGTCTAAAGCCACTGAGTGAACCACATGAGTGATTGGAGCGTTTCTTGTCGTCCATCCTGAGTTTTGTGCCATCTTGTCAAGTAGGATCTTGCTTTCTCTGAACGTTTTGCTAAAAAATGCTCCACCTGCTGAAGCATCAATATAGGCATTCAAGCTATCTGCCAAACCCATGTAAAACCTCTGCCCCAACATCTGTTCTGGTAACCATGGTGTGGACACGAAACCAGTAACCCTTTGAACCTTTCCCACGTTTCTTGTAATGTCTTTGTTGGTTTCTGTCTTAAGCTCAATATCTCATCAATTTGTTGGCAGTCTTATTGGGTGGGTGAAATTTGTTCACAAATTGCTTGGCTAATTCCTCCCAAGTAGTGATGGAGTTTATGGGGAGTGAATTAAGCCAAGTCTGAGCCGCTCCCATCATTGAGAATGGAAACAACAATAGCCGTATTGCTTCCGGTGTCACATTATATTGCCTTTGCGTGGCACAGATTGACAGAAAATTCTTCAGATGCTGTTGAGGATCTTCAACGCATGACCCTGAGAACAGTCCCTTATTCTGCGACAAATGAAGCATGTTATTTGTGATTTGGAATGATTCAGCTTGTATTTGCGGGACTACAATTGCGGTTGCTAAGTTGTCCGCGGTGGGTTGTGACCAATCGTACAATGCTGCTTCTGGCACAAGAGGCACCTCCACCTGATTGATTGGGTCATTCCCATTATTCCTATCGTTCCTGTTATTTACCTCGTCTCCCATGTCTGGTTTAATTTGTTCTATTGAGTTCTGTTGTTGTTTGGCTTTCTTGTTTGCACGATTCAGTGCCTTGAAAACTTTCTCAGGATCTGATAATGATTCAAACAATTCACTAGTTCTTGAGGAGTTTCTAGGCATGCACCTGTAACACCCAAGAATACAAACGTTAGAATTTTTATGTATTCAGTTTAAATTGAAGAAAATTGACTAAACTAAGAATTTTTGTACTTCTTTTAACTGCAATTAATAACACCGTTAATTCTCCGGCAACGACGCCAAAATTTGATCACGCCCAACTATGCCTTATAAAAAGGACAAAGCGGTCACTGCAAATATATTTCGGTTAACAAGTCCGGAGTCGAATCCCACGAGGAATTAACCTATCAATCACAGCTATTTGACTCACACAAATTCACATATTCAATCTTCGGAAATATTTAAGTAATAAACTGGATGTTTACTAACTAAATATTACGTAATTAAAATGCAGTAATTAAGAACTAACTATGAACGTGTTGTAGACAAGAATTGGAATGATCTAAGGTTCTGATTTCCCCTATTGTCAGTGTCTTTTCCGCTACGTTTGCTATAAATTTGCTAAGTCTTCTCTATTGATCATGAGCACTCTGACTGTCATAACTCTCTCCCGAGTAATTACAACAATACACTATACATATTCTCCCGAATTACGCTAGCTATCTTTAAGTACAACTCACTTAGATTTCACCCAAGGTTTCGTTATCCCTAATCCCACCTTTAAACCCTTCGTATTGATTCCTCATATATGTTAGGAGTAATGTTGTTCAATAATGACCTAATTATGCACTCTCTTACGAGTAATGCACACTAAATAGGAACAGTTAATTGAGGGCCTTCAATAAACAACAATAAACATATAATGTAACAAATAGAGAGAATACTATGGCACATCTATATTAACGTAACGAGAAAAATCATCCTTCAACAGGTTCCATCAAGACCCTAGATTAGGAGTTTAGTTACTCATACTCATAGTAATAGAATCCAAAGTCAATTGCATAATTAGATTACAGAGTAAAGAAGAAGGGATGTAAAAATCAATGATAACTCCCAAGTATTGTTCCACGAGCTCCTCTTGTCTCCGGTTGCAAAAGTCCTTCAAAGTGGCATTTTTGGGTCTATTTATAGGGGCTGAATACATACGGAGACACTTAAAGTTGGCATGATTTTTCATTTAGACACCTGAACTTAGAGGTGTTCCTAAGAGCACGTACATTACACGAACTTTGTTCCAATTAAACACTCTTTTGACAATAGCGAAACCTACAAAGTGTGTGCAATACACTTGATGGTGATGTGCAAAATGGCGAATAAAATCAGTGTTCTTGGTGTTCTTCACTATCTTTATGTGTGTTCTTGTTCCAACCAAGATTTTCATCCGAACTTTTAAGAGAAACTCCTCCAAATTTGTTATAACTTCAGCTAAAGATTCCCCACGACGACCCGAAGGCAACCCCAACATTAGTTTCACAAACTTTCATCAAATCAAGTAACCCATTTTAAACCTTCAAGCTTTTTAAAGTCCATTAATGGTGTTTCGATTTGAAATTAATAACTCGGACTCATTTCAGTTTTAATCAATGGGGGGCTGCTTCAAATCTTTTTTAGACAATCAGTTCCATTCGGCTATATCATCAAAAACAAAAAGGGCATGGATTAGTAGTCTTGTTACCCGTTATGAGGAGTTCGAAGAGGACGATTAGATGGTGTAGAAGAGTAAACCGGTTTCACAGCCTCCCTATTTTCCTCTTTTGTCATTTCAATAGATGAATCAATTTCTTTTACTACACATGCATGTCTTGATTTTTTAAACTGCAGCTTCAAGGTTGATGAGAAAGTGTTCCAATTCTTGAACTTGGTCAAAGACATATTTTTCCCATTTGTCACTGAAGTTGCAGAATTAGTCACAGTCCAAGAAAATCCAAGATTTTTCTTAGGATGAGAAATTGAAGAGATGGTGGAAAAATTGTAACTGTTCTCCATTGTAGTCCAAAATTTGAGAGGTTTAGTCAATTGGGTTTTGGAGCATTGCTAATAAGAGGTGAAGTGAGAGTTGCAACTAGGAGCATTATTATTTTCTAGTATTTTATAAGGTGACTAGTCAAATTTAATCTCACTAAAACAAGTATGCAGTTTGTAACCAGCCACGTGAATAATGTGAGAAATATGTGCTTTGCAAATTACGGCTACTAAATTGATCACCAAACGGAAAATTTCCCATCTTTGAGCTGCTAAGTAGCAAAAATGGTGAGAATTGAAGAGGGCAGAGAAGTCAAAGATGAGCTCATCAAAAAAGCTTGTAACTTAGCTATGGAGGTATAACAATGGTGAAAGTGGAGGAGGCAATGGTGGAAATGGTGGTGGACATACAGAAGAAGAAGAAGAAGAGGGAAATAAAAAAGACAAAAAAAAAAAAAATCTATTTTTTGGGCTCTTCACGCGCCTATATTAGGTGAAACTCACTCTATGTGCCAACTCAGCAAGAAGTGTCTAATTGGAACAAAGTTCGTGTAATGTACATGCTCATTAGGAACATCCCCAAATTCAGGTGTGTAAATGAAAAATCGTGCCAACTTTAAGTGTCTCCGTATGTATTCAACCATTTATATGTTTGGGATAAGACCTAAACGTGTAAGTCACTCCTAGTCAAGCCGAGAAAGTATTTAAGCCTTCAGAACTCGGACTGGAACCCTGGTGTCGCCAGGCTAACGCCAGCCTCAACCTCGCTTTAAGCTGGCGTCACCAGGCTAACGCCTGGTTGGGCCTGACTTTAAGCTGGCCTCGCCAGGCTAAAGCCTGGTCGAGCTGGCTTTTGCCTTGCTTCTCCTTTTCACCGTTCTCGAGCGCACTTTGGACGTTTAAGTATCCCTTTAGCTCTACTTCCATCTTCAATTCACCTACACATAAAATAGACTCCATTACGCTCAAACAAAATGTAATATATCATTAAAGCACATAAAATGCAAGGCACATAATGCGCTAAACCATGAATTATAGCCACACATCAACTCACACAGTGGCAGAGCCACCTTATAAGAAAGGGTGTCAAATGACACGCCTTCACGAAAAAAATACACTGTGTAGCTAGCTAAAAAAATAAATTATATGTATATATACTATGTATTGACTCCCCTTAATATCTTGATATGTTTACTTTTATATATTTTGTCATCTCTTAACGAAAATTCTAGCTCCGTCACTGAACTCACATATAAAAGTACAATTTTTGCTATTTTTGATCTAGTTTTTGTGTTAGGTATAATTTTTAAGGTACACTTTTTGCTACAATTGATCAATGTTTTAGTGTTTGGTGCAGTTTTTTGTGTTACAATTTTGGGACGGGACATTCCTTTTAGAAAAAAAATTCATAGTTTATGTTAATCTAACAATAACAGTTTAGTAGTAACTAGTAACTATTTGATGGAGACCAAAAGTATTTATATTGACAAACTTAAAGAGCTAAAATTGCTCAAAAGTATATTTCAGAGACTATTTTAGACCTATCCAAATAGAAGGAACCACTTCTGTAATTTTCTCGATCAAAATCCTTAAACCTATCCCCAAAAAAACTTACTGCGAAATCATCATACAAAGATGCAACCAAATTGCATCGATCAAAATCATTATTTAGTGTGCGATGAACAAATCACTGTATACAAAAGAGAACTGAATGTGAATCAAAGTTCGCCAATCTAATCGGCACCTCTGATTTCGTCAACTCACCAAGTTAAGGTAGGGTCTTCTTCTCCATATTCTCGCATCAGAATTTGGTAGTTTTGTCCAATTTTCATATGCTTTTCTGGACCAAATTAAGATTTTTTACCACTTCCTGATTGTTTTATCATAATCCTTTCATATTTCAATGAAATTCAGACTTTTCTTAACCGCATTGTGATTCTCTGTCGAGTGTATGGTTCTTGTAATAGCAGAGAATTTTTTAGGACCTACTGGTAATGCAGTATAATTTTTTGTTGATTACCATATATTATTTATTGGTACTGCTTCGAATGATTTGGATTAGTCATATGATTTAATTAAACCTAACAGCCGTTTGATAAAGAGAAACTATCAGTCTTGGTTCTTAATTTAAGGAACATTGTGCTAATATAAGAGGTTACTCTTTTGCTTTGCTGTAGAGCTCATAATTTAAGGAACCTTTTTTCTCATTATTTCTGTCTGTATACTGTTTTTGCATGTTGATTATGCTCGATTAAGTGTTTGAGTCTGACAATGATGTGATTAATGCTTCATTTAGTATATGAAATGTTGAGATGCCACTATTTGCTAGAAAATTGTTCGATGAAATATCTGTTAGAACTAGACTTTCTTAGAAGCTGTGGTTCCGCTTCTCCTCATCTCTAGAGAAGCTTTGACGTGAAGCACCAATTAATTTACAGCTTAATTTCATGGCGGATCAAATAAACAGCAACTACGATGAAGAAGAGTACTCACTCATGGCCTGCATTTTGCCTAAAGATGCGATGGTGCAGATACTCTTAAGACTTCCTGTGAAGTCCCTGCTCCGCTTTAGGTCTGTCTGCAAATCATGGTACAATTTCCTCAAGAGCCCTCATTTCATTAAGCTGCACCTCACCCATCAAATTACGCGTCCCGCTTCTGTCCTTATTGCTTACAACAGAGATAATTATGGCTGCTTCCCTGACCTCTCTTTGCTCCATCTTCATCCAATATATTTTACTAACCCACTGCCTTAACCTTTTTCTATCGAGGCTAAGGACTATGCAAACTTTGAGTTTTGCTACAATGGTCTAATATGTTTGATGAAGGATATCTATACGTCACCAGAAGTCATCCTGTGGAATCCTGCTACTCGGAAGTATAAGTGCATCAATGTACCTTCTGAGTGCTCTAGATTTACGTATCTAAAGCTCGGTTATGTTCAACAAAGCAATGACTATAAACTTTTGAAAGTCCCTTTTGAGCCACGGAGTAGTGATGAAGCATCAAAAATGGCTTGGGTTTATACCCTGAGTTCAGGTTCATGGAAAACTGTACCATTCACCATTCTTAACCTAACTGTTGCATGGGGACCTCAGATTTCGCTGGATGGTTGTGTGTATTGGCTGGCTACTTCAGCGGTGGAACGTATTATCTGCTTTGATTTGATTAAGGACGAATTCAAACTTGTAGGCGTTCCTGATGATCGTGGATTTGACCGAGAATATGTTCGTAGAAGGCTTATAGTTTTAAGGGGATCTCTTGCCATGATGGTCTCCGTTTAGGATGGTTCTAGGGATACTGAGGTATGGGTACTGATTAATAAAAGAGGGATTCAACAATACTCTTGGACTAAGAAATTCATTATAGAACCTTTCTCCAAAGAGGCAATCCCTTTAGGAATCTGGAATGATGATAAGCTTCTTGTAGTAATTTTACAAACCCGTGCTCTCAAGCAAGTCTACACTTATGATCTGGTTACAAAAAAGATAAGACTATTTTCATGTGCCAAAGGATGAAGAGTTTGCTTCGTTTATGTCAGTGCGTGGGCGCTATGTCGAGAGCTTGGAACTTGAAGATGGATATGGGAAATACTGATCAAACATGGATGTGGGAGATACTGAAACAAGTTTGTGACTACTACTATACTATATTAGTAATAATTTCAATTTTTCTATTTTCTTTGGATAGAGCAATGGCGCTATTAAGTACTGGTTTATTTTGCATTTTATTCTTTACTTTGATTTATTTTCTCCATGTTTGATTAATTAGTTTTACTGTGCTTTCAATGGAGACCCCGAAACACCTTATAAATAAGTCCTTCACATCTGCTAGAATTGAAGAAAAGAAAAACATTACAATGCTGGCTGTGAATTGATGAGTTGGAAACCAAAATATTACAAAAAGAACGAAAATAAGTGGAAAAAAAAAAAGTTACATAACTATGTATAACGCCATATACACGGCGCTATACAAGCTCCAATAATTCAACACTGTATAGCGCCGCGTATATGGGCGCTATACATATAAAAAAAAAAATCCGGGCAATCCATTTTCTATATAAAGAGGTCACAATTTCAGTATATTTCATTCAAAAAAATTTCAAACTCTTAAGCAGTGTTAATTTCAGTGTTAAATTCTCCAGCATTTTTTCATTATGTCTGAAAAGCGTAGAATGAGAGTTTCATTATATTGGGGGAGGGGGGGTGATGTTGTGATGGAGAATAACTCTATGAGCTACAGTTTACCTGCTCAATGTCATGTTAAATTGCCACTTACAATGGAGTACGATAAATTAATATCGTTGTTATGCAAAAAAATGAGTGTGACGAAACGTTCAGTGATACTTAAAGTAACCGGAAGATATCTGTATTCCGTCACTCCGCAGGGGGTTGCTTTTTACTCGGAGTTTAACATCGACGATGATGAAACTTTGAGTGATTTTTTGAGGACTCC
>MDKH01114660.1:0-13251 GCA_005239495.1 Nicotiana undulata
GGTGATAGCAGCCATTCTCTCAGAGTCGACGAGGTAGCAGCTGGCGTTTGCTGTCCCGTCCCTATTTTCCCTATTCTTCCTTTTGCATAAGAAATTTGAGACTTAAAAACTTCAGTATTATTATTCTCAGTTGTATTGATGTTAGTAGCTCATGACTGCGTGACTCCAGATCCTAAGGTAATTATTGGAGCTTGATTTCTTTTGTTAGACTGTTTTAAATGATTAAAAATGTCAGTATTTCTATGAATTGAGCCAATGATGAGTAAATTTCTCTAGTAAATGAATTGAGTATTGTTGTAACGGTTTGGCTAGCCTGGTTCCACGACAGGCGCCATCACAACCCGGAAACGGGTCATGACAGTGTGATCGCATAGGGTCAGGAATCAATTGAGGTGTGACCGCAGGACAAAGGCTGAGACCGCAGTGAAGCATGGACCTATACTACTGCGATCGCGGACAAGGGGCGTGCGATCGCACTGAGTAACTACCCAGCCACCACCCTATCACACCTACACACTATGTGATCGCGCACAACTCTATGCGATCGCATAGAGTAAACTTTGCCCCTACCAACATAATGTTGTGCGATCGCAGAGATGCATATGCGATCGCACTGAAGAAAAGGCCTGACACCAGAAACACCAGATTTTTCTAACACTTTTAGACCCTATTAGCTACCCGAAACTCACCCGAGCCCTCGGGTCTCAAAACCAAAAACACACACAACTCCCAAATCATCCTGCGGACTTGTTCAAGCTTTCAAATCAGCAAAATATCATCAAAAACAAGGAATTACACCTCAAAATTCATAGAATTTTCTTAAAACTTCATAAACCTTAATTTTTCCAATTTTGATCCGAAACGCGTCATTTGAAGTCCGTTTCACACCAAATTTCACAAATAAGACAAATAACATATAATAAACCTGTTCCGGGCTCCGAAACCATAATACGGGCTCGGTAACATGGTTTTCACATAATTATTCATTTTCAAAATCCTTTATTATTTTCAGAAAACAATTTTATTTAAAAATTCATTTCTCGGGCTTGGGACCTCGGAATTCGATTCCGGGCATACACCCAAGTCCCATATTTCTTTACGGACCCTCCGAGACCGTCAAATTACGGGCCGGGGTCCGTTTACCAAAAATGTTGACCAAAGTCAACTTTATTCAATTATTTATTATAAAAATTCCATTTTCATCAAATTTCAACCTAAAGACTTCCCGGCTACATGCCCGGGCTGCACACACATATCGAGGTGAGATTAACGGAGGCTTTCGGGGCCTCGGAACACAAATTTAGCTAGAATTACTTAGGATGACTTTTTGGGTCATCACAAAGGAATAAGTATCCATTGCCTCGCATTGATGATTTGTTTGACCAGCTTCAGGGAGCTAGGGTGTTCTCTAAGATCGTTTGAGATCCGGGTATCATCAGCTGAAGATTTGGGATTCACACATCCCTAAGACAGCTTTCAAGACCCGTTATGGCCATTATGAGTTTTTCGTGATGTCTTTTTGGTTGAGCAATGCCCAGCAGTGTTCATGCATCTAATGAATAGCGTATTTCAGCCATATTTGGATTCCTTCGTCATTGGGTGTTCGTTGATGATATCCTGGTGTACTCTCGTAACCAGGAGGAGCACACTCAGCATTTGAGAGTTGTATTGCAGAGATTGAGGGAGGATAAGCTTTATGCAAAGTTCTCCAAGTGTGAGTTTTGGCTTGGTTCAATAGATTTCTTGGGGCATGTGGTGTCCAGTAAGGGTATTCAGGTAGATTCGAAGAAGATAGAGGCGGTGCAGAGTTGGCCCAGACCGTCCTCAGCTACAAAGATTAGGAGTTGCCTTGGGCTGGCGGGATATTACTATAGCACCCTTTTTTCCTCGCGGAGTCCAGGTTTCGACGTTTTGGGACAACTCCCTTTTGTGATGGGGTACGGGATTTAAAGAGTCGCCACCTAACGGATTAAGGTGCGTTAGGGCACCTAAAGCAAATAACTCATGAAACTAGTTTACATCACCAGAGATTTGGATTAGGGCTTGAAATTACCTTGAAGGGAAGGTGTTAGGCACCCCTCGAGGTCCACACTGGTGGGTCCCGGCCAAACACAATTAAGCGAATTAGTCTTTAAGGGAAAGTTAAACAATTTAAAACAACTAGGTATGTCTTTAAACCATGAATAAAAGGGGTCCTAGGTTTTTTAGCCTATAGGATCATTTCCATGCAATACATAGTAACTTTCCCTAAATTGGGATGTTACGCATAGTATTAGCGCACATGTCATCATCTCCTTAACTACCCAATTACTACCTTTTCAATTATTACCTAAGTGTTCTAATAGCTTCTAGTGCGTAGCTTATGCGTGCACTACCCATCCCTTACCTATGGCCCTGGAGGTGTTTAGGACCTCTATTTAAGGTTGTTCTAGACTGACCTATGTTACTAAAAATGAGAAAACTAAGCGACAAATTAAAAATCAAGTAGGACTGTCACATAAAGAGCAAATAGGGGTTCATGTTAACCTCCGCAAGTAAAAAACAAATGCACGCAATTCAAACAGACAATTTTAATGATTAAAGACCTATCGACAGGATATCTAGATGAGCATAAACAGAATATAACATAACAATTTTATTAAAGCGAGCAGCGGTACCTATCAGTTTGCCTACTGATTTTTGTCAATACTCTGAATCTGAACATATTCCAAGGAAAAAATCACAATTTTTTAGACCGACAGTTCTTAATTACCCTACAGGCTTGCCTAAGTGATAACCGGGGCAAAATCCTATAGGCATGGTTTATAAGTGCTGAAAGTGGTTTTATACATATTCCCTATAGGCATGATATCTAAGTGCTGAAACTTATTTTATACATTCTGTATAGGAATGCTATCTAAGTGGGTAAAGACGTTAACAAATTGCCAAACAAGTCCTATAATTCATACAAAAATATCCTATATACATGCTTTCTAATGCACATTGAGATTTGAGATATATGGAAGTCCTATGAACATGGATTCTAATGCAGAATTGGTAGAAAACTTATGGACAGGATTTCTAGTATGCCAAAGTGTAAAAATTCAAGATTATAAGTAATGAGATAAGATTCTATAGGCATAATTTCTAATGGTATGCACATAAGGAGTCACCAAAACAACCTATAGGCAGGATTTATACCCGAATTTGATAAAAATATATCTAAAAATCACTCCCCAACTTTTACTAGTAACCCCATATCTGTTATTACAAGAACTATTACATTATTAGAGACCAATACAAATAAATTACAAAATAAAAATCATTATACTATAGGGAGCTCTGGCAGGCCCAACGTCAACCTGGAAACCAGGCCTCAAGCAAGTCTAAAGTACACAGGTGGTCCATCCATAGTATGTTGATACCCAATTTTCCCTCAAATTAATTGCAAATTTGCATATAAGCTTTCTAAATTACTCTTCGTAATAATGAGTATTTTCCCTATTTTTCATATTTTTATTAAGTTATTTTCCTATTTCTTTTAAATATTTCATATTTTAATAATTCATAAATTATGCTCTAAATAATTTCAAAAATATTTCCTAGCTCAGTATGTTACTTATAATCATTTTTAATCTATTAAAATCAAATTATTTCACAAATTAGCCAATTGGGTCTTATTTAATTTCAATTACAACAATTTTACAATTATGGCCCAATTGGACATTTTGTATTATTTTAATTCGAAACTTATGCATTTGTTACAGTTAATATTGGTTAATTACTGTAATTTTAACTATTTAAACTTAATTTCATATTTTCATAATTATTAGATATTTTAACTAATTAATTATCTATTTTATTGGGTATTTAACATCTAGCCCTATTTTATTTAAATGTTAGCCACATTTTAAAACCCAATTACCCAACCCATCAGACCCCTAAACTACCCAGCCCAATTCAAATTTAACTCGGCCCAACCTTTACTCTATCTGAACCGTTGATAAAATGAGATCAACGGCCCAGATATTTTCTTACCTAAATTAACCCCCTTGACCCCTCACTCTTCGAGAACCGTCTCTCTCTCTACTCGTCTCTTTCCCTCCTCATTCTCTCTAGAACCTTCTGGTTCACCTCCTTACTCCGATGTCCCTCAGCCTGTCTCCTGCCACCTCCAGCCTCTCCCCTTTCGACTACCAGCCTCCTTGACGCCTCATCTCTCCGGTTCTCTTCGTCTCTGAGACCTTTAAAGGGTTTCTACCATGCTAGATGACCACCGTAGATCCTGCCTGGGTTGTTTCGGGCCTTTCTCTGGCGGGGTTTGACTCGATAGTGCCATAACCACCGCTGCCTTCGGGTTTTCATGTCAGGTTCTTCGACAGTTCTATTTCCCACAAAACCCTAGACCTATGTCTCTTCGATTTCCTCTAGATATTCTTTAGATCTACGATGTTACTAAGCTTCTTTACATATTTTCTCTGAAAAACCTTCATCTTTAAACGATCTTTCAATTTTAAAACTAGGGTTTCTGAAAGCTGTCTTCATTTTCATTGATTTTCTTAGTATTATTCCTTGATTCTTATGTGTTTAATCAATTTTTTTAAACTTCCTTTTAACCCTAATTAGTTATATTGGATACCTATAATTGTTTGGCTTTATTCTTGGGTTCTGAGTTCGTCTTTGCTGATTTGTTCATTCGATTTTGTATATCTGTTTCTCATGAATATGTTTCACGTTTCTATGGTTTTTTACCCCATTGAGCTTATTAATTTTTCTGATTCGTTTTGTCTTGCCTATACTATGTTTATTTTTGTTTATTCACATAAATTTATATTAATTTCCTTTACTCAGTACTACTTTTATGTGAATCCCTGATTTCTTGTGATTCCTGTGATTCCTGTGGTGATATCCTTTACTGATTGCCGACCTTTAAATTATTTTCTTGCCTTATTGTGTGGTTGACTACATTGTTAATTGATTCTTAATATTGTTTCCTTAATTAGGATTTTATGAACCTAGCCCTAATTACCTGTGCTACACCTGTACTGTTTGGAGTCTTTTCTTATTTGTTATACTCCAGCTATGTATACTTTTTTCCTTAATTTGTTTCGTCCCATTACCATTTAAAGTGATTCCCTTAATTAAGGGAAGACTTGGACTGATTTTTTTACTTTAATTGATTCTGGGTTCTATAATCTGATTCTTACCTTATTTGCCTTGCTTACAAACCACTATATATATTGTCCTCTTCTACTCTCATTAGGCAGATCTTCTAGACACGAACACACACAAACATCAATACTATTCTATATTCTCTCTTGTGCTCTTTCTCTCTTTATATTTGCTCTACTACTGTTCTCTGCTCTTGTCTATTATTAGCCGGCTGAAAGCCAAGGCTAATATTGTGCTCACGCTTTACTTTTTGCATTCTGCTTTGCTCTCTTATCACTGGTATGTACTGATTAACTTCCAAAGTTCCAAACCAATGTGTTTATTACTATTTCAATTTATCATATTCTTAATTGTTCTCTACCTATGCTTCTACTGTTCAACATGCAATTAACTTCTTGTTTGTCTATTAATACCTGCCATGCTTATCTCTTTACATGTTTATGACTGCATCAATACTTATCATAGACCTTGCCTATTCTTGTATACATCTGTTAGGCTATTTCCTTTCCTGTTTAGTATCATGTGTCCCCTGATCCCCCTGAACCTTTTTATCTGTTAGTACTTATCCTGCTTATGACTTACATGCTTATATGACTGTTATTTGCTCTTAATCTCACCTGTTATAACTGCATTCTGTTACTGTCTATTATCACGTCTAAACTTGGCCATTTCCTGGTCCCCTAAACCTCTTTGATTTGTGTAACCATGCTTAAATGAGTTTCTTAAGTCTATGTATCTCTCTGTTATCATGTGATCTACTTATCCCCTTACCCCATTGTCCTTGTGTGCAATCCTATACTGTTGAACTTTTGCAATTAGTACTTCTATTGCTTTCAAGAGCTAATCTTTCAAAACAACTCTCCAGTTTTGTAAACTCTTTTCTTCAAACTACAAACTTTCCTCTCCTTCTTGCATTTCACACTACTCTTAGAAATTAAGTCCTACCCCTTTCGTGTGAGCACTGCCTTGAGTACCTCTGAGTACTCATTGAACTCTGGCACACAAGGCTGGTAATTCCACACTGCACTTGTCTCAACTTTTGGCAATTTTTTTGGGTGCTGGTATTGGCCAGGGACCCAATGAGGGCCCTAGGGAGCTTTGCTGCACCCAGACCATATTAAGGTTGTGAAACGCGAAAGGAGTGACGTTGGAAGCTTGGGCCTGATTGAAGGCTCCCTATAGAAGTAACTTCTTATTTTCCTTTTGATACTGTAATTCATTATTATTGGTTTGTAATAACTTGTAAACAAATATTGGGGTTTGGATAGTGATTATGGGGGACTATGCATGCTTAGTCTAGTAATGGGTAGTAAACATGCTCATAGGGTTTTCTTACTTACATGTGCAATAGATAACCTGTCTAGGACATGCATCTCATGCATTAGAAATCCTGCTTAGGTTCTTTTATTTTTCAGCATGTCTACTTTACGCATTTTTCAAGCCATGATCGTAGTTGATAACTATAACAAGTGATAAGACTATTATAAGACATTATTACTGCATTTTCATAATAATAGCATATAGAAACCATGTTTTAGGGTATTCATATGTGCATTAGATATCATGCTCTTGGGATTATACCTTTCAGCATGTTTGTCTCGAATTGCAATTGTTGAACACCTAATCAACATGTTAATCTAATAATATCGTTAAAATGTGGTTGACTGTTTGAAACATTTCTGTAAATACACCCCTCTTAAAATCAGGATTAAATATGCATGTACACCCCTTTGAAATAAGTAGGCAATGTTTATGGCGCCTAGGAAACCTTTAGGCCTAATACGTATTAAAACCAAACCAATTGTGTTTTGCTGGCTAGTATTAGAAACAATCAGCCCCTTTGAAGATTTTGAACTTTGCTGCCTTTCACTCTTGCTTTATTTCTTTCGAAATTCACTCCATTTTTCTCTAAAACTCCTGCTCCGTTTTCAAAATCACAGGATCTTGAAATCATTCCTCCTTTACTGAAGTTTACCTGACTCCTGTTTTATTTCAAATTACTCGATTTCAAGGTCAACTTACTCTGTTCAAGCATCATCCTATTTCTGAATATTTCTCTATATTTTGAACTACTGTTTTCCCGAAACAATTTACTCACTTTCCTTTTCTTACTAAACTCCTTTAAACTACTCGTCTTGCCCTGTTTTGAAATATTGGATTTCAAAATAAGTCATTCCTGTTCGAAATCACTCTGCTTTATTTAAAATCTTGTTTTACTTCTGATTACTGATTTTCTAAAAGTTATTCTTCTTTTTTATTAAAATTTTTAAACTGCTACGCACTATTAATTCTTACTGCTGTCTCCAAACTACTGCATTTCTGAAAAATCAATCACCCTTTTTGAATTACTCAGTCTTAACTGATCCTACTACTTTCACTACTAAGTTTTCAAAACATATCCTTTTACCAAAACTGCTAAAACCTACTGATTTTAAACTCAAAAACTCTTGTTTTAAATCCTGACTCTGAGACCTTAATTGTGTTTGAGATGTGCTACTTACGTGTTTATTTGTGTAGGGATCTGTGAGCCATTATTTGCCCCTACATGTTCCCATATTTGTGGTCCTATTTGTTGTTTTACATGTCGCTTAGAATTTTGTCCCTTTAAACCTAGGGGTTCAACCTAGTACTTACCTCGTAGGAATAGTAGTCCTAAGTACCCTCCAGGACTTATAGGATTGGACGGGTATAGCACGCAATAAGTATTCGTGACAAACACACGCGCTTTAAATAACCTTTACGGGGTGGGAAGGGTAGAATACGGATATGATGACTGGTGCACTGATACCACGTGTAGCCCATCTTTGAGACATGACATACCGGGTATTGCATTGATGTGATCCGTATTACTTTAAACTTAGGACAGTTCTTTTCAAATGTTTATGTTTCCCAAAATCTTTAAAGATTTTTTCATACTTGTTTGAAAGTCCCTCTTATATGAACCTTACTTGCTACTTGTTAACCGTTTAAATTCACATAACTTCTTGGCGGGGACCCACATTTGTGGATCTTGAGGGGTGCCTAACACCTTCCCCTTGGGATAACTTCAAGCCCTTACCCAATCTCTGCTAACGCAAACTAGTCCATGAGTTATTTACTCTATGTGCCCTAACGCACCATAAAAATCGTTAGGTGGCGACTCTTCCTTAAATCTTTCCTTTAAGGAGTTGTCCAAAATGTCATAAACCCGATCCCTCGATACCTAAACCGTGAGAGGAAAAATGGGGGTGCGACATAGTACACAAAATGGGCTTATGGTATGTCAAAGTTCTCAAGGGCCTCAGGGACCCTGGGCAATGCTCACACCAGAACATTTTCAAAGAAACAATTTTGTAAAAGTTCGGAAGACCAGCCCCAATGTGTTAGAGTTCGGAGGAGTTTTATGGATCCTAGGAAGTGCTCACAATGGGGGTGGTAGGACCCCAGGTAGCTAAGAGTAGGAGTTTGAAAATAGTATATAAGGGGTAAGGGATAGTTTTTTTAGAAAACAATTTGATTTTCAGAAGCAAACATATTTAAATTACAAGACAGAAAATAGAATAGAAACCATATTTTAGCAGATTGGTTCAGACATAGATACCAGTAATTAAACAATCACAACAAGAACAGGGACACTTGAATTATAGACAGAACTGACCACACACATTCACAATCCTTAAACAAGTTCTGAACAGGGAACAGGTAACTGAATCAAAACAAAGTTTCACATTACTGAGGTTGATTTGGTTTATTAATTATCACATGCTGAAATTTGGAATAACCAACCATACAGAGACATAGGGTAGAATAGGGTAGTAGAAACTAAAACATGCTAGTTTCAGAAGGAAATAAACAGAAACATGTTAAAGTAAACTAACCATAGAAACACATAGAACATGATAGGTTAAAAGGAATTAATGTATTCTAGTTAAGAGAGCAACAAACAGGATACATAAGAAAAACATGAGCATGTTGAAGCAAATAATAAACTGACTACATAGCATATAAAAGAGAACATGAGAACATAAATTGAGGCATACCAGTTAAGGAGATAGTAAACTGGAAGGTGAAGGCAAGTGAATCCAAGAGTCTAGCCTTGACTTTCAGCCGGTTAGACAGTGCAGCAAATCAAAGTAACAAAAAGAACTCAAGTTGTGTGAGTGTGAGTGTGATTGTAAGTGACAGTGAACTTGTAAGCGTAGGTGTGTGTGTGTGTATAGGTCTATCTCTTTATAATCAGAATGGTGCAGGATTATATAGCAACACCAGAGTAAACAAATAAGACGGGGAGAATTAACGACACATAAATAAAGTATGCAAATCAATTAACCCATTAATAAGGGTTAAACATCAATAAATTAAGAGAATAGAATCCTGGAATTATCACCTAATTAAGGAGAATCTCATACGAAATCAGTTAGCAGACATGATTGAAGTTAAATAAGGTAAGAAAAAAGTCTAGAAACCATTTATAGGTCGGTCCCAACAATCAAAGCCCCGAAATCAGGCTAGTAACATAATTGAGGAAAGTAGTACCAACTATAAGTCACATATAAGGAGAGAATAAGTAAGAATATTCCGAAGAGATCAATTTAAAAAGAAAATAGAATTCCAAACCCTAATTAGGCAAATGAAATCAATTAACCCATTTAATTGACAGAGCTAAAGTAAACGGGCAAATATTATAGCAAGTAGTATAGTAATCAGAAACCCTAGGGATTAGAACATGGATACGAAAACCAGTCAGAAACGTAAAGATAATCGCAGTTAAACACTTAAACATTTTGGAGCATTTTGCCGAAACTTAAGAAGAAGATGAAACCATAATTTCTGGAAAACGAAATCGGAAATGTAATTAGGTTTAGGGTAACTAGGGTCAAATAAATCTGTCAAATAAACTCAAAATCATTTCAGATCTATGGAAATCTGAACGGACTTAAGTGGAAAGTAACTAGGGTTTTAAAAATATATAGAGGTGAGAAAAATACGGCTTGAACCAGAGATTTGAAGCCATAAACATGGAACAGTACTCACAAACATAGGAATGAACACAAGCGGATTCATCGAGAAAATGAAGGATTTTGACCAAGTCTGTGTCGAATCTCTCTGAGATTCCATAAAATAACACAAAAATCATAACACCAGTAGAGATAGGAGGCCAGATAAGGCCTATAATTGAAGAAATAAACCATGAATCGAAGGGGTTCAGGTGACAGCGGGCTAGAGTTAGGAAGAAGGGTGAGAGAGAAGAGAGGAGGAAGGGAATCACGGGTGGGGGATTTTAGAAAATGATTACGTTTAGGGTCGTTTGGTACAATTAAAAAAGAAAATGGATCGTGGACCGTTGATCTTCTGAGATCAACGGCCAGGATTCCATCCAGATTGGGGCGGGTTATAAGATTGGGTTATTGGGTTGGGTTATGGGTTTATGGGTCTATTGTAATTGGGTTGGGGCGGAAATTTGGCTAAGATTCAAAAATTAAAGAGGCTATATGTTAAATACCTAATTAATTTTATGAAATAATTTATAAAAATAGCTAATAAATGATAAAAAAATGCTATTTATGCATGAAAATAATTTAAAATTATTACTTAATATTATAAAAACATAAAAGGTCATTTTCTTGTAAAATAAGGTAATTATGCACATATGGGCTATTATTGCAATTATAACCTAAAAATATAAATATGGTTATTCATGAAATAATTAAACCTTGGTATAAATATAA
Organism: Nicotiana undulata; assembly: GCA_005239495.1. Taxonomy (NCBI): domain Eukaryota; kingdom Viridiplantae; phylum Streptophyta; class Magnoliopsida; order Solanales; family Solanaceae; genus Nicotiana; species Nicotiana undulata. The sequence goes on from MDKH01114660.1 coordinate 10,860, forward strand.
ATGATAAAATTAAGCAATAAAATTATAAAATCATTTGCGATGCGATTAGTAATTATGCTCATGCATTGTTTTAAAGTATATATGCATTTTGAAAATAATATAGGGAAAACTCGGGTATCAACAACTGACCATCTTTACCCGGGAAAGATGAAAGAGTTATCGGGTAAAGGTATGATGGCCAATTTTGGCCGAATAGGGTGATTTGAGAGACATAGGGTGCACTTTGGTTTTCGAGCTGCCTACGTATCCCTGGTTTTACAGGAATCAAGCCGTGTGTAGTTCTTTCGGCGAAATATACCAATGAAGCTATCACAAGGACGGATACATGGTTTCGAATAAGTGAAATGGTTACGCTCGGTGGTCGAGTTTAAGATAGTCTGAAGGAACTAGAGCAAGATTTCTCTTGTTCTGATAAAGGTTACTCATCGGGTTACCTGCAAATCAAAAGATGCACTGCAAGCATATATCTTTGCGTAAATTTAAACGTGATGCAAATTCTCTTCGGACCATGAGAATTGTCTTTGGACGGTTGAGGATGACGTCCTTAGACCATGATGTCCCGGGCAATGAATTGTGTGGTAAGGGATTCGCAGGCCATGAAATGATAATTCGGGCCATGAAAATGGTACCTCTGAATCATGACGCCTTTGAATAATGATGTGCAAGTTTGAGAGATCCTCAGGCCATGGCATGGTGTCTTCCGACTATAAGGATGGTGCCGTCAGACTATGGCCCCTTCGGACAAGTTGGCGACATTTCAGCCAATGAGGTGCAACGACATGATGCTAGAAGCAACAAGACAAGGCTTAGTCTTTGTCACGACCCAAAACCGGTCCAGGTTGTGATGGCACCTAACGGCGAGGTTAGGCAAGCCAACGAACAACAATAACAATAAAAATGCGGAATACAATAACAATATGGGGTAAGGCCATAGAAACAAGCTGAACCACAGCTAGGCAAAATATATACAACCCCAAAACCCAACTCAACTACATCAAGTGTGTGCCAGGACTAGTGTCACAGTGTCAACAGGCGGCTACATAGATACAACAGTAGAAATGCATATACAAAATATACAAGCCGCAGTCTGGAACAAAAGACTAAGCAAAAATGAAACTAGGAGGCTCCAGAGGTGCTGTCAGGAGAACGCCAAGAAGACAGCTCACCGTGTGGAGCGACTCCGCGATCAGTATCTATCAACAAGCGGACGACCAGACGGACCAGCCTCAGTACCTGCACAGTCAAGTGCATAAAAAGAAAGAAAGTGCAGCATGAGTACATATAAACAAATATGTACCCAGTGAGTATCCCGTCTAAACTCGTAAAGAGTAGTGACGAGAGGTAGAATATATACTCACTAAGGTCCAGTACATAATGAAATAAGATACAAGCCGAGCAATAAATCATGTGAGAAAATACATAAAGTATAAGGACATGTAATCAAAAAACATGTAACTGATCTTAAACATAACCTTTCTTTGTAAGCTGATCATATGTATCCCTTATTTTCTTTCTAATTACCCGAAATGTTTTATCTTTATTCTCAATTGTTCATTTTCCAGTTCTCAGTGTTGTTACTCAACTCACCCTCGTATGATCCCAACTCAAAGCAAATGCTTATGTATATATATATAACTGACACGGACAAGACTATCGGCCGAAGTCATAAGGGTTGGTCATAAGGACTGACTCGGTCATAAAGCTCCACACGCTCGCGAATCATACCTGCGACCCGTGCGCTGACTCGATAAAATCTCCACGATCGCGAATCATCCATGCGACTCGTGGGAAAATATCTCTCCCTGCTCGCGAATCATCCATGCGACTCAGGGGAAACTGACATATATATATATAATCTCCCGATCACGAATCAAACCTGTGACTCGGGGCCAATGATGCAAAGTAAAACTCTCCCCGATCGCGAATCATCCATGCGACTCGTGGGCAAATAACTCTCCCTGCTCGCGAATCATCCATGCGACTCAGGGGCAACTGACATATATATGTAATCTCCCGATCACGAATCAAACCTGTGACTCGGGGCCAATGATGCAAAGTATAACTATCCCCGATCGCGAATCATGCCTGCGACTCGGGGGCCGAAGAATATATATGTTCTCCCCGATCACGAATCATACCTGTGACTCGGGGGCCGATGAAAATAGTAGTATAATTCTCCCTGATCACGAATCAAACCTGTGACTTAGGGGAAAGTAAAATAAGTCTGATCTCTCCCTGATCACGTATCAAATCTGTGATTCAGGGGCTAGTAAAATATGAGTGAAATTCCTCATTGATCACGAATCAAACCTGTGACTCAGGGGAAATAAAAATATAAGTTCTCCCTGATCACGAATCATACATGTGACTCGGGGGCCATGAATGCATGAAT
>ML288571.1:0-20131 GCA_005239495.1 Nicotiana undulata
CTAGCGGGTTCAACGTTAGGCGCAGTCACGGCCTAAAAGGTGGGATTTTGGGTCGTGACACCCGGTTAGCAGCATTACTACAAACTCATTTTGCAACTTTTAACATATCTATTGAAAAAATATAAGGAAAACTAAATGTGTAAAAATAAAATACTAAATAAGAGGAAGAGATGAAATGAGTGTACTAAATTTTCACAATACTTTGAACACTTGAAGAGTTGATGTGTTGAAATTAAATTTCCCAACTTCGACGGTAACATACTTGATCCTTGCTACTTTTAATGTTTAAAATTCCAAATGAGTGAATTAGAGAGAGTTGTAAGTCAAGAAATGAAGAAAAGAGGGGGATGGGGGAGGGGGTCTATTTATCTATCTATCTATTTATACTATATTAAAAGTACGAAAACCTTTAGCGAAATATCGTTCGCTTCTTTTATCCTTTTAAAATAAAATTTATATTAAACAAAATCGTCATTTACCTATTTTCCTAATATTTAGGAGCTTGAAACTAAATAAAATTTGACTACTAAGTTTTTCCTTATATGTGTATAAAAAATCCTAATATTTAGATATTTAAAGTCAAGTAAAATATAACTTATATAAATATATTCCTATTAACTTGTCATTATGAGTACGTTTCTTCCAAAAAAAGTTAAACTCTCTCACGTAACATTACATATACTTATTTTCTTTATAAATATGATCATTGGTTTCAAGACACAAGCTAATATATTTAAAACTTAAAAATCTAAACAATCCAGCAATTTTATTACGTGTGTTGCATAAGCACATGCACATCATGTCAAGCAATATGAGACGTAAATGAGAATAATCAGTGGAAAGTAGCAATTGATATTAAACTAAATGCAATATCAGTTAAAAGATTAAAATAAATATTTACTCTATATTATTTTTGAATATTTTAACAGTACAAAATAACCCTTCAAGTTAACACTAACAAAAAATATATTTAAGGTACTTAAAAATTTACGGGGTAATTTATATTATTACCAGATTTAATTCGACACTCTTTAAAAAACTAATTATTCCTTCAATAAATTAAACTATGTTAACCAGTTATATTAATGTAAATTTTCTCATATTTAAAATTTTAAATCAACTTATTAAGTTTAAGTGTTATTATAATTTTAATAATGTGATTTAAGGATCTATATTTTGGATGACAAATAAGATTTGTATGCACCTAAGTTACAATTTTTTTTTTATTCAATCAACACGTTGAAAGATCTTTAAATATCAAAGATTTAAAAAACATAGCTAAGATAAGAACCACAAAAAACGAAGAAAAAACAGAGCATGTTTTTTATTTTACAATCACTTTTGTAGTAGTTGGAAAAGTGAAGTAGTTTATGAAAAATAATTCGAACTTCCTTTTTCTACCATTTATTATATAATCTTGACAAATTAGGATCAGATATTTATCGATTTAGAAAAAGTTTTATACACCATGTTAATCTATACTAATTTGACTAAATTGATCATCGTGTTCAAAAGATCTTGAATTTAGCATTTCTGTCTATAATAACATTTTTTCATCATTTAAATAAAATTTGTATTTATCTTAACGTCAACTGGTATTTTTCAATAATTTATTATTTTGTATATTTTTTTTATTCATTGATGTAATATACACGCGTGTTACGCGTACGCTAAAACTAGTAATTTTGAAAAGGATCAATGTGTAATTAAGGGAGACGTTACTTTTTAAATATACGGGGTCCAAAAATGGCTATTTCGCAAATTTGGGCCATTGGCAATGGTGAGTTGCCTCTTTGACCATTGTCAACGTAATATTATTTAAATCTTTTAAATTAGGGAAATTATCAGCTATGTTCATTTATAAGTAGCTCATTACAAAAATTGATCATTTCATTCATTACTAATATTAGCCAATTAGCTATTTGTAGCAAAAAAATGTCAAATTTTTATTTTCTTTTGAGTGAGTGTTATTAGAATATATTGGGTACATCTTATGGAGTTTGAATATCAGTTTTGGGATGATTTGGTGAAGTTTTGAGGTGGTTTGAATTGAAAATTCGAAGTAAAAACTAAACATGAGAAAAATGATGTGTGTGTCACATTGTGTATCATTTGTGTATCACATATGTATCATATTTGTATCAATTGTGTATCACATGTATATCCATGTATATCTGTGTGTGAGATACATGCATGATATATGTTTGATACATGTGTCGCAAAAGAATTTTTTGAACTTGATTTAATTAAGACTTTTGATACAAAATCAGTCCAAATCATCTCCAATCTTCCTCAAATTTTGTATATTGACTTATCTATATGTTTTCAATGAATTTCAACTATACCCATTGAAAAAGTTTTTTTTTTTTTGCTCAAAATTTTGGAATATTGTATATTTTTTATATATTTAATCACCTTATTTGCTACCCCATCCATGAAATTTCCTTTCCGTCTTGCATCTAATGTTGCTAATCACGCTTAAAATATGGAAGGATATTTTTACATGTGATTCTTTGAGAGAAAGAACCTTATTTGTTTGGTTTTTTAATTTTTATATGTGTTTGGCTAGTTTTGGTAAGTTTATGACTAATGACTAGAGGTTGATAAATTAAGACTTATTTGGGACATTTATGTAAGTTTCCCTTTAAATTATAATCATTAAATCGTCCTGGGCCGGTTCAGTACTCGATTTAGGGTTGACAAGATATTGTCATATTTAATCAATCCGGCCACAATGACTACAAAATTAAAAATACAAATTAAAGATTTTTACACGCTTGATCTTTTTTTAATTATTATTTATAAAAATAGAACTATTTATTGTTTATTTCATAAAGAGCACTTTTTATTTATTAATAGCACATTATAAAAATTAAGCTCAACATCTAATAAGTTAACTGACTCACTAATCACATGAAGTACTTTTTTTTGTCCATCTCTATTCTCCCTTTGCAACATTCATCTTCTTCACTCCATGTTTTGAAAATCTTATGCATATCTGAATGCCACCCAAATCAAGATGTATTGATTTATACATCTTTTATACTTTGTATATCAAGTATCACTTTAATTCAAAATGTATTTTATGTATATAATTTTTGTATATTTATTTGTGAAGTGCCANATTTTTTAATGTATATTTCACATGTTTAAGTGTCATCTTAATTGAAGATGTATTATTTATGTATATATTATGTATAGTTTATATATACATATGGTATATTAACGTATATTATTATCGAAGTAAGATCTTTATGTTAAGAAAGGAAGAAAGAAGTAAGAGAAAAAATTAAGAAAGATAATTAAAAATAAAACGAACGGAACAAATTTAAAAAATATATTGGCTTCGGCAGAAAATAAAATTAAGAAGACGAAGAAAAAGAAGGAAAGCTAATCAATAAAGAGAAAAAATAATTATTAATTTTCCATTCACATTGCTTATGTTTAGGATTTCATGTTAAGAATTTGTTATATTTCTTTTAAACTGTGACAGTTACGTAAAGTCCTCATTACTAAAACAAACCCACCCCCTCATACGGTCGGTCATGATACGGGTGCGGTTCGGACTAGCCCGGCCCCGCCCGTTTAACACGTTTAGATCACTATTCTTCTTTTTGCATTTAAGAGTATCCATTTTAAGTGTTACGATTTCTAGACATAAAGACAGAAAAGAACGATCAAGTAAATCAATGAATACAAAATTAAAGCAACTCCATATGATACTCTAGCCAATAAAAATATTCACAAACAGAGGATAAGTTTAGGTAGCAAAGTAATTGAACGACATGGAACTTTCATCTCAGTTTGAGTATGCCGGTTCGGTTGATATCTCAACTACTTATGGAATGAGATTTAAAGATTATGAATTAATGAATCAGGACACATCATTTTCACTATCTGCTAGTGGCTTTAATACACAACAAATGTAGCCATCTCAAAAATAGATATTGCAGTATCTGATCATTCCTAAAGTGCCAGAATGCCATGCTCATGTATTTTTTCATACCGTTTATCCTCAAAATCGGATAACAATTGAATTTATACGTGGCTTTAAGGATACATAGTTTAACTTGATACAAAATGAGAAATCGGATTAATATTGAATTTACTGATGAAAAAGTAAACGCAAACCACACAAATTGAACACACTACAAAAAACTTGACTTTTAACGACCATTTCTTAACGAAGGGACATGAATCCGGTCGTTATACATGTACTTATAGCGACCAACTTTTTTTCCGGACGTTAAAGTCAATTTAATTTCAACATTAACAGGGAAAAATATTTTATCCTTAAAAGTATAATATTCGGTCGTTAAAAAGTAATTAATTAAATAAAAACAAACACAAACTTTTTCCCTCTTTTCTTACGCCCAACCAAACCCAACCCCCAAAAGAAAACCCCTAATCTTGGATTAAAAAACACTCATTTCAATTGGAAGAATGAAGAAAACTGCTCACCACCCGTGCCATCTCCTCCGATTGTACAATTATGGCCTTGAAGGTTGGTCACCCTCGAGTCAAAAATGCTTTAATCGATATCGGAACAGAATGGTGAGATAATAAGAACTAGAAATAACAGTATATTGCTTTGGGATGAGTGTTACAATGTGTCCAATAAATTATCAGACACCCCCTTTATATTGTAAATGAGTCCTACTCTAGGTACATTCCTATTAAAGGTAAAAATCTCTTGATTCGCTAATTGCTGGCTCTTTGCCGATATGCACCGAGATTCCTGCCGTAATATCCGCCCGGGCGCGGACATTTCGGTCTTCCGTTATTTTTTCCGAGCTCGCTCGAGGCTATGGTCGAGACCGGACTCAACATTCCTCGAGGGCAGGTCTTCCGACCTCAAGTTCTTGCTTGGTGAGACTCAAGGTCAATCTTCAGTCCGTGGTCGCCACGTTCCAAGCGAAATCTACCATGTTGTAGTCGAACCCGATTTCGACCCTATACAAATAGTCCCCTCATTTTTTGAAGAGTAGACGACGAGAAACGACATGAACTTCCGATCCTGAAATTGATATTTTGTGACAGAAACAATAAAACAGTCAAAACGTCTCGTCAATCAAGTTTTGATGGCAATAAATGTCTATCAGTTGCCGGTTGGCCACTCCCAGATATGAACAGTCGCCGAGAAACTATAAATGTCCCCTCATTAGCTCATTCAAACTTTACTTTCAAACCTTCTGCCCTCGTACCTTAGAAATCTCAATATTCACAAACACTAATTTTCTGACTACTCTGAAATCCCTTTATAAGAAATTATGTTCTTTATCCCAAATTATCAAGCATATTCTTTTAAATTCCTCTTTTTTCTTTAATTTTCCAAAGAAATGGCGAAGATCTCAAAGTTCGTTCCCAAAAAGGAAACTCCCTCTACCTTGCGACCGGCCAAAGAGGAAAATGTTTCGTCTGCTGCGGCACTGGAGCCCCCCTTGAAGATGTTTGTTCATGCTAGGTGCCCAATGGGTGCTGATTTCAAGGTCAAGAAACCCTCCTCGGTACCGGGTCGGTGTGAGCCGGTCTCGAGATATATATACTCGGTCACCGATAGCTTCCTCTCCCAGGCCTAGGAGGATTGCAACTGGGTTGATAAGCATGTAGTGGTGCTTATGCCCGAGGAAGCGATTACTACCCACGTGGAGGTTTTTTTAAGTGCTTACACTTATCCCTTCACGTTGGGCACCTTGGACCCGGTCATTATCGCCTTCTGTAAGAGGTACGAGGTGACCCTCGGTAAAATTCATCCCTCTTTCTGGAGGATAGTAATTCTCCCCCGCTTCTTCGCAAACAAAATCGAGGGGTGTCCCTTCACCATCGATCATCTCATGCATCTGTACAATCCCCGACTCTATCGAGGGGGATTAATAAAACTTGCCCATCGAGCCAGTAAGGCCCCATTTTCTAGCATCGATGAGGATCGACATCGAGATGGTTGGGTCGGTTTGTTTGAGTGAAGACCTTGGATTTAATCCCAGCCGAGGATATGCCATTTCCTAAGAAATGGAACATAAAACGTAAGTATAACCTTTCCTTTAAGATTTTGTTTATCGCCTTTCCTTTTCCTCCCTTCTTATCAATGTTTTGTGATGGTGCAGCTATTGCTCAGATGCCGGATGCAGTTCCTCGACTCAAGGAGTGGGTCGAGGTCATCGTTTCCCAGAAGCCATATTCCGAGCACGCGTGGCGTGAACTTCCAAAGGGCCGGTGGGAGGCCCATTCCCACGGTGAGGTTTCTCTCGCGAATGGATAACACTTAGTCTTCCTACTATGCTCGTTCTCACTTCCTTTTTCCTTTGCAGGTCTTCCCAAAGATGTTGTAATGAGGCCACCGTCTGGTGATGAATACATCCTCCTCGAACCATCTGCTCTGAGGTAGGATAAAGATAAGAAAAGAAAAGGGGCTCCGAGTTCTCCGAACTTGGAGAAGAAAAGACCGAAAAGGAAGCTGGTGCGCAAATCCAAGGAAAGTACCAGCGCTCGAGGGATCCCATCGGACTCACTAATCGACTGAGGGATGTGTCCGAAGAAGAAGAAGCTTCCAAGCTGATAACCCACGTGAGAAGCGGTGCAGAACTGCCTCAAACCAAGGTGGACGATGAAGAGGCAGTGGCCGAGGCCTCCGAACCGGGGAGGAACGTGGCCATTTTTCCCTGAGCTGGGGAGGTCGACAAAGAAACCACGACCAGTACTTCTCGGGCAGAGGAAAATGTCCCGAAGAACACACTTGGGGTGATATATCTCTTCGGATCGCCTTCATTAACTGACTCCATGGTCAACGAGGCTTAGATGCTGAAAGGACGCCCAAATGAGGGGCCTCAAGGGGAGGCAAATTGTTTCAATATCTTCTTCGATGGCTTAGATTCTATCGCCTCGGGGGATGTCATCGGGTTGGGTGACTTAACGGTACCAAAGAAGATACCGTCTTGGAGAGCCAGCGGGCATTCTTCAAATCCGATATTAGTAGATCGGTTTCCAGCTCTGAGTACAGATCCTGACCGAAAGTGGTCAATCATTATGTTTATCTTGGAGGATGCCCGGGTTCTTTCTACCCCCGTGGTGGTTGCTAGCTATCTACGGTGTTCGGTGACCGAAGAGGATCATGCCAAGATGGACGAGATGGAAACCGAGTAACTTCGAATGCCTCTTTATTATGTACTTAGATTAAGTTGTAAGCAATCGTAACATTTATCTTTGTATTTGAAGGCCTTGGTGCTTCATCGTGAAACTTTTCTCCAATATTCGGAAGAGTTAAGCCATCATGAGGCCGAGACTCGGGAGCTTACTGGGAAGAGGGATGCTTACAAGGTTCTTAGTGAGAAACTCCAAGCTGAGCTAGAAGCGGCTCGGAAAGAGCATGCCGACCTGGTCGAGCAGGTAAGAAGCGTATTTGAAGTTAGTGACGATGAGTCAGACATTGTGCCTAAAGATCCGAACCCATAGGTTCAAAAGAAACTTGACCAGATCGAGCAGCTCAAGGTGGAAGTGGATACGGTGAAAGTTGAGGCCAAAGAATAGAAAAGAAACATGGACCGTCTGGCCTCGAAAAAGGAGTCTGCCCCGGCACAATTGGCTTCGACTGAGGTCCAACTCCGGGATGCAAAGGAAAAGGCCTTGGTACAGGCCAAGAAGATCGAGGACCTCCACACTCAGTTGAGCTCGGTCTTCTCCGATCAAGAAAATTTGGCCAAGGAACTTGAGGCGGCCAAGTCAGAGGTTGGCGTGGTTAAGCACAAGGACGATACCGAGGCGGCTCAGGACCAAGTGAGAAATATGGTGGAGCATATGAAGTGGCAATCCCAAAGGGAGGCCCTCGAGGGAATTCATGCTCAGGGTTTTGACCTGTTGGCTGAAACTGAGAATGCCAAGGTTTTCGAAGCCAAGGCCAGAAAGCTAGCTTATCCTGAGGAAGAATATTCTGAGGGGTATAAAGAATCGGGTGAGTCCGAAGGTGGCGGAGACCCCGAAGGCCATGATGCGTCCCCCAACGAAGACTAGGCCACTTAGGATCCTTTTAGACGTTTTTGTCTTTTGCTTTTTGAGGCCGTTTGGCCGTTGTAATATCGGGGCTATTTGCCCCTTTTATAAAGAATGTTGGATATGAATATATAAGGCTTTATTTCCCTTTCATATCTTTTGAATTTTTCCCTTTGCTTTATTGTTTGTATTCACAAAGATCGAAATGCCTTAGCATGAAATAATTAGGTTATGTTCGAAGGTTCAAACAAACCTTGCCTTTACATTATACTTTTAAAGGCATCTTGGGAGTTCGGTGTTACCAAAGTAAGTAATTTAGATTATAGTTTGTCGAGGGTAGCCTTTAGAACCGGTTACGAAGTTTTTTTTTTGAAGGCCTTATTTTTGTTACGGGTCTCGGACGTCTCCGAGCCTTGTTAATATGACAGTAGCCGTTCTAGTTCGGGTGTCACCTAATGGGCTTGCTTTCTCGAGTTTTCCGGGCTTGCCTAAGATAACAGTCCCCAAGTGGGGGCGGGCGTGGCCTTTGAAATTCGGGGGTTGCCTTATAACTCTTATGCTTGTGAGATCTAATAGCTTGGACTGTCTGAGTTTGTTTTGGATGACAGTCCCCGAGTAATTGTTCAATCTCAGGTTAAGGCGGCCCTTGGGCTCGAAACCTTTAGGGGATCGGAAGTAGGGAATTCCTTAAGAAATGCAAAGAAATTTTTTTAAAGGACAAGATGTTTGCAAGGAAGAGACTTCTCTTTATTCTTGTGTATAATAGTAATACATGCGTACATGCTTTGTGTCAGGGTTTGAGCAGTCTATGTGGACATAGTTCATTTGACCGTTTTGCCTTTACATTGAATCCTATCGATCGAGACCTTTTAATCCTGAAGTGTCTTTCTATGCTAAAGTCAATATCAGAGGCTAACGCCCCCTAGTGTTCGGGGTTGATCAAAGAGAGGCCTCAAATGTTGTTGTGATCATCGTCACCGACCTTCAATTCTAAGTTAGCACAATTTACTTGTTGCCTCGTTAAAACCTTGCCGTAAAACCCTTTTGGGACCAAATCGGTTCAAGGGAAAAAGAGTGCAACACATGCTTTCAGACCTCAAACCTCGTATCGTCCCTTGTTGGCTACCTGCAAGCGTTAGTTTAAAATCTTAGTAAAAGAAAGAACGGGGTCGTACCTTAGAAATAACATCCCTTCAAGTGAGTTATTTCCAGTTGTTCAGTAGTTGCTCGCAGCTCATTGTTCCGAGTTTGTAGGATCCTTTTTCGGTGAGCTCGATAACTTGGTATGGTCCTTCCCAGTTCAGTCCCAATTTCCCTTCGTTCGGGTTCTGGGTGGTCATTGTGACCTTTCTTAGTACCAAATCTCCGGTAATGAAGTGTCGAAGATTAGCCCTTCGATTGTAATCCCTTTCGATCCGGTGTTTTTGGGTGGCCAACTAGACAATGGCGACTTCACACCTTTCATATAATAACTCCAGGATCGTACTCATAGCCTCTTCGTTTGATTCCTTTGTTGCATATCGGAATTTGATGCTTGGTTCTCTGACCTCGATCGGTGTCAAAGCTTCTGTTCCATAAACCAAAGAAAATGGGGCAGCCCCGGTACTGGACTTCGAGGTCGTACGGTATACCCATAAGACTTCGGGTAGTACTTCCTTCCATCTTCCTTTGGCATCGATTAACCTCTTTTTGAAGTTTTGGAGTATGGTTTTGTTGGTAGATTCAACTTGTCCATTTCCACTAGGGTGATAAGGTGTTGATAGAATCCTTTTGATCTTGTGGTCTTTAAGGAATTTGGTTACTTTGCTTCCGATGAATTGTTTCCCATTATCGCATATAATCTCGACCGACATTCTGAATCGGCATATGATGTGGTCCCAAATGAAATTGATGACTTCCTTCTCCCTGACCTTCTCGTACGCTTGGGCTTCCACCTATTTAGAAAAATAGTCAGTCATAAACAATATAAATTGAGCCTTACCATGTGCCCATGGAAGGTGGCCAACGATGTCCATTCCCCACTTCATGAACTACCATGGTGACAAAACTGAATGCAACAGCTTCTCGGGTTAATGAATCATTGGAGCGTGTCTTTGGCATTCATCACATTTTCGAACGAACTCCTTTGCGTCTTTTTCCATGTCAATCCACTAGTAACCAGCTCTGACTATTTTTTGAACCAGCGATTCGGCACACGAGTGATTTCCACAGCTACCTTCGTGGATTTCCCTCAAAACATACTCAGTATCCCCCTGCCCTAGACATATTGCACGCGGTCCATCGAAAGTTCTTCTGAACAGGGTTCTGTCTTCAGACAGGCTAAATCGGGTTGCCTTTGTACGCATGGCCCTCGATTCTTTTGGATCCGAGGGCAGTTTACTGGTCCTGAGATATTCCACATACTTATTCCTCCAATCCCAAGTTAGGCTCGTTGAGTTGATCTCGTTGTCACCTTCTTCCACTAGCGATCTCATAAGTTGTACGACTTTTCTCGAGTTGAACTCGTCCTCTTTGACCGACGACCCCAAGTTAGCAAGAGCATCGTCCTTGCTGTTTCGATCCCAAGGTACATGTCGCAAAGTCCATTATTTGAACCGATGTAATGTAACCTGTAACTTGGCTAAGTATCTTTGCATTCGTTCTTCTCTGACCTGGAATATTCCATTAACTTGATTTACCACAAGGAGAGAGTCGCACTTGGCTTCGATCACCTCTGCCCCCAAGGTTTTGGCTAGTTCAAGTCCTGCAATCATGGCCTCATATTTGGCCTCGTTGTTAGTCAATTTCGCAGTCTTAATAGATTGTCTAATTATATTACCTGTTGGTGGCTTTAGTACAATGCCAAGACTGGAGCCTTTTGCATTTGAGGCGCCGTCTGTAAAGAGGGTTCATGTTCCCGAGGATGTTCCTGAGTTAACCAATAACTCTCTTTCGACCTAACGTATTAGGGCCGGCGTAAAGTCGACCACAAAGTCTGCCAAATTTGAGACTTAATGGCGGTCTGTGGTTGGTACTCAATATCGTACCCAATTATTTCTACGGCCCATTTGGCCATTCAGCCCGAGAGTTTAGGCTTATGCATAGCATTCTTTAATGGGTAAGTCTTTACGACGCATATGGGGTGACATTGGAAGTATGGTTTTTGCTTCCTAGAGGCGCTTAGCAAAACGAGTGCTAGTTTTTCTAGGTGAGGGTACCTAGTTTCCGCCTCACCTAAGGTCCTACTAACATAGTAAATTGAAAATTGCGTACCTTGATCTTCCCCAACTAGGAATCCACTTAACGTTATCTATGATATCGCCAAGTACAAGTGCAATTATTCATCTGTCTTTGGTGTGTGAAGTAGCGGCGGGCTCAATAATTACCTCTTGAGTTCCTCCAAAGATCGTTGGCATTCCGGGGTCCACGAGAAGTGATGGGCTATATTCTGTTTTGATGATCTAACAAACTTTTATATGAAGAACCAGAGAAAGGACCTGATATGTAGACAGCACAACCAGTCAGCTTTAATCCAAGGAATACTGGACAGTGTACTGTTAAACGTATAAGGACCAGTTGAAGGACCTGATCCCTTGACAGACTTACAGATGAAAGTACAGGTCAACTCTACAGCTGTAAAAAGCTGTGGCACAAAAGTGACTGCCTTCAACTGTACACGCTACAAAGCAGTAACAGTGCAGCAGTCACTTCCCATTGGTTGTGTAGTGTACTTTCAAGATATGGGACATCCCTCTTGGAATGTGCTACGGTCTTAAATATCTTGTTTGAAGACAAACAAGATATTCACTCGAGCATTTACTAAGAACATTCTCTCAAGCATTGAAGTGGTCTCAAGCATTGAAGACACAAGTGTTTCAAGGGCAAGAAGACAACTCCACTAAGATGGACCAGTTTCACCTTGTGCCGTTAGGGTCCTTAGTTGAGTTGTAATCTTGCATTTTGTTTTCAAAGTATTCTATTTGCTTTTGTAGAAGCACAATGTTAGTAATCTCTCAACCTTAAACTTCTTGTACTGTTGTAGTGACTAGTGAAGTCACAAGTGTAAAGTCTTTGTAACTAGAGAGTGACAAAGTGGCTTGTAATAAGTGATTACAAGTTGAGCATTTACTAAGAACATTCTCTCAAGCATTGAAGTGGTCTCAAGCATTGAAGACACAAGTGTTTCAAGGGCAAGAAGACAACTCCACTAAGACGAACCAGTTTCACCTTGTGCCGTTAGTGTCCTTAGTTGAGTTGTAATCTTGCATTTTGTTTCTAAAGTATCCTATTTGCTTTTGTAGAAGCATAGTGTTAAGAATCTCTCAACCTTAAACTTCTTGTATTGTTGTAGTGACTAGTGAAGTCACAAGTGTAAAGTCTTTGTAACTAGAGAGTGACAAAGTGTCTTGCAATAAGTGATTACAAGTTAGTGTGTTGAAATCTTTGTAAGAAGTTCATTACAAAATGGCTTGTAATAGTTTAACAAGTTAGTGAAGTTGAAATCCTACAAGTGTACGTCGTGGTTTTTGTCCACTTGAGTGGAATTTTTCCACGTTTACAATGCTATCACTGAAGCAAAGGACTTGCAGGCTTTAACAATGGATGAGTTGATAGGAAACTTGAAAACATATGAGATGAAAAGGAAAAAGGACAGTGAAAGAAGATAACCCAAGAAGGATAAGAACCTGGTTCTTCAAGCGGAAAAGCTTGAGTCAAGCGAAGAGGACAATGGCATGGCTTATCTCACCAAGAGATTTTAAAAGATGGTTTGAAGAAACGGGGGAATACCAAGGAGAGGCAGCTCAAGCAAGCCTAGAAACTATGACTTATGTCATAAATGTGGTAAGCCCGGACATTTCATAAAAGATTGCCCGCTCCTGAAGCAAGACACCAAGAAGCACAACACTTACAAAGCTGCAAAGAGGAACTAGGTCCGTGACAAAAGATTCAGCAGAAAAAGCGCAACTGACAACGTTGTGAAGCAGGCTCTTGCTGCTTGGGGAGATTGATCAAGCGAATTAGAAGAGAAACCTGAAGCAGAAAACAACTCTATGAAGGCAGTTGAGAACAAGGCTAAGGAGTATGACTCATTGTTTGCTCTTATGGCTCAATCTGATGAAGAAGAAGAAGAAGATGACACAGATGAGGTAAACTTTAGGGATGTTCGAAGAAATCTGAAGTCCTATTCTCCTAAAAAACCAATGTCATTGTCAAATGTTCTCATTGATACTTATTACAGCTTAGTTGAAGATAAGGATTCATTGACCATAGAACTAGGAGAAGTAGAACAAACTAGAGATGATCTAGTTGTGTGTGTGGTTGAATTGAAAGAAACTATAGTAACCTTGAAAGAGAGAAAGAGTCTCTAATGTGTAAAATCAACAGTGTTGAGAAGGAGAGAGATGACCTACTGGTGGTGGTTGTGGACCTTAAGGATGTTGATACCCAATTTTTTCTCAAACTATTTTAAAATTTGCATATATACCTTCAAAATCACTTTTTATAATAACTAGTATTTTTTTATTATTTTCCCATATTTTATCAATTTATTTCTAATTTATCCAGTACTTTTATATCCAATAATTAATCATAAGTTGCATTACAATAGTTTCAAAATATTCCTTGGTTCAATATATCCTTTTATATCCTATCAGGATCTAATTATTTCACAAATTAGCCAGTTTGGCATTCTTTAGCTATAATTACAGTAATTTTACAATTATAAGCTAATTGTATATTTTATGCTATTTTAATTCGACAATTAGTCATTTTATATTTTTTATATTAGATAATTATCTTAATTTTCATTTATTTAGCATTAATTTTTATTTTATATAATTATTAGTTATTTTATTAATTATTTATCTATTTTTATGGGTATTTAACTAATAGCCACCTTTTAATTTCAATTGTGGCCTAGATTAAACCCAATACCCACCTGATTTAATTAACCCAACAGACTCAGGCCCAGTCTTTACCTTACTCGGCCCAAAACCCTCGATCAATCTGAGCTGTTGATCAATTTTGATCAATGGCCTAGATTCAACCTTCCATAATTAACCTAAGACTAACCCCCCCCCTCCCGGTCCCTCATTCTCACTCAGACTCTCATCTCTCTACTCTCTATCTAACTCTCTAGAGACTTCCAGTCTCCCCCCACCTTTGATGAGGCCCGGTCGTCTTCTCCGGTCGTCTCTTCGCCGAAGGCCATGGAATCCTCACCATCCTCCTGCCTCTCATCCACCAGGGTCATTCTCTCACACTTTTGACATGTTTCAGGCCTTCATGGATCGATTTTGAGTAAGATCTCCCTATTTTTGCCTAAACCAATGGGTTTCTAGGCCGATATCTTCATATCTGGGTTATTTTCTCGAAACCCCAATTTCGTCTCTTAAAATTCTCAGATCTGTATAGATCTGAGATGAGCTTAACCTATTTCATATGTTTTCTTATGAAAACCCTCTGATTTTTGAATAGTTTCTCATCTTTCCTAAACTAGGGTTTCTGAAAAAAAATTTCTTCAAAAACGATTTCTAATTTTAAGCGCTTATTCTCTGATTCTCATGAGTTTTAATCGATTATGTTGAGTTTATTCTCAACCATAATTAGTTCATGTTGAAACCCCCAATTTTGCACTTTGTTTGAATTCTGAAGTTCGTCCTTGATCATTTGCTACCTGATTTTGCTATGTGCTTCGTATAATTAGAATATTTTGTGATCTTTTACCCTAGTATGCCTTTATTAGGGTTTCAAAGTCGATTCTTCCTGTTTATACTCGACTTGTCTACTTATTCGTGGAAACCTATGTTATTTTCCTTAAAACTAATGTTATTTTGAGTCTCTGATTCACTGATTTGCTATGATGATACCTATGTGCTGATTTTCTCAAATATTCTCATATTTTCTTTACATCCTTTGATTATTTCTTACCTTATTCTATGATTAACCGTGTTATTTATTGATTCTTACTGGTTATTTTCTTAATTGAACCCTTTATGTATTTACCCTAATTGACTACTTTGTATCTAGGTTATTTGACTCTTTCCCCTAATTAACTACCTTGTTCTTTACTGTTACTGATTGCCTGATTTCGATTGACTCCTTACTTTTGTGACATTTTCCTTAATTGACATTGGCTCCCTGTGATTTGAATCCCACCCAAGATTTTCTTGCCTGACTTCGCTAATTAAACTATGTTCCGCCTTATTTTATGTGTAAACATGCTGTCAATTACTTTGATACACTTTCCTTATTTGTATATACTGTATTTAGTCCTAATTGCGTGCCATATACTTTTACTATCTCTTACATGGTAAAATCAGTCCCTCAATCGGTTCTCTTTCCTTATTTATCATTATTGTATCCGTTTGAACTATGACTCCCTAATTAAAGGGAGTACTTACATTGATTGGATCCTAACTTGTGATTATTTCTATTTTTATGCTGAACTTTTACCTATTACCATATTCTCGGTTTATTTTCAAAGCTATCAGTACTCATATTCTCTCATTAGCAAGGGCACGAACATATACACTGTTCAACTCTCTCTTACACACACATATACTCTCTATTGTTATTCTCTTGATCACCTGCTACTTCCAGTTGGCTGCAAGCCAAGACTAGTGATTATATTTGCTTATTCCTCATTCTGTATTTGCTATCTTCAACTGGTATGTTTTCACTTTAGGTTTAAAGTTTCAAAACAATATGTATCTTTGGGTATTTCGATTCATCTTGTTTCTAATCTTATTTTACTTATGGCTTTGTTGTTCTACTTGGAACTAGTTTTATGCTTGTTGTTTACCTTTTCCCTTTTAACTTCAGCATGTTAGTTCCCATTTGCATGCTTCACATGATCATTCTATGTTTTCTTTATGCTACAACAAGCACTGCATGTTACGTAGACTCTATACTGTATCTGGAACTTTTCCCTGAACCTATGTATAACTATGTATACTATCCTCTCCCCAATACCCCCTCAATTTGATTATGTTTAATTCTTTTGACAAACTGTGTATGTGACTGCTTAAGTTCCATTACAGTCTGTGATACTCTAATACTTCTCTAATGTTAACTTGTATCCTAATCTGTTTCTATGTGTCCCCAATCCCTGCTTCCTTGTTTGTATTAGCTCTATGCACTGTGTGATGTTTGGTGTTGGTTGATTGTTCTAAAACTATTTTCCTAAGGCATTCACTTATTGTTATGCAAGCACTTTTCAAATAAACCATCTTTTTAAGATGTTCTTTTAACTCAACTCTTTTTCAAATCATCTCCTGCACTTCACTTTATTCTTAGACCATAAGTTCTGCCCGCTTTGGGACCCCTGAGCTCCCTCTGAACTCTGACACATTAAGGCTGGCACTTCCACACTGCACATGTCCAATTCTTGGTTACTAAGTCTGGGAATGAGCATTGCTCTGGATCCCTTGAGGTCCTTAGGGAACTTTGACACACCCGGAATGAAAGGCTGTGAAATACCATATGGCAATGAGGTTTGGAGGACTTGGGCCTAATTGAAGGCTCCCTATAGAATAGCTTCTTATTTTCCATTTCAATTATGTAATATTATTCATTGGCCCGTAATAATTTGTAAACAACTCTTGGGGATGGATAGTAAAAAGGGGAAAGGGATAACTATGCATGTTATAGATATAAAGGGTAGAAACCATGCTATTAGGCTTACATTTCCTACGTGCGTAATATGAGTCATACTTAGGACTAATGTGTGCATTAGGAATCATGCTTTTAGGATTTCATGAATCTGTTTTCAGCACTTTGCCTCAATGTTGTTATGTCACTTCTTGTTCAGTAATAACAATGAAAATGCTACCATGTGATTATGTTCATGCATTCTAAATCTGAATCCTGCCTTAAACGAGTGTTAACAAATCTGCACTTTACCATGTTGTACGTAGAAATCATGTCTTAGGTAGACAATTAATGAACCTATCACTTTTACATACCCTGAAACCATGCCAAGCATACATTAGATACCATGTCTTTAAGGCTTTCATGTTTACTGCTTTAACGTACAACATGTCTCTAATCCATGCTCGTGCCTACCACTTAGAAATCCTGCTCCCAGGATAATAAAAATCAATATAAAATTGTTACTTCTATAAATCAGGTCTTAACCATCCTGCATTTATATGTGCATATTAGATACCATGCTCTAGGATTTCATTTGCATTTGATCAACTACTCCTAAGTTTAAACTACTGATTCATAAAAGGTATAAAAACAATATTACATTATGATTATCATGTATGCCTGTAATAGAAATTGGTAACTGACATTGCATTCTCAGATTTACATCACTTAGAACAGCATGTTTTAGGTAAAACTAATCTCTAAACTGTTTAATAATTCTGATAGCCACCATGTACAACCCCACACCTAGGCAAGCCTTAGGTAATCTATCCTTTTTAAAACTGAATGTTGTTTTGATTATGCTTTCTATCTAAGGGCTAACAAGTTTTAAAACCCGTAGGCAAAACTGATTAGGGTTTTCTGAGTAATAAAATAGACCTGCATATCTGTCGACCTTCTGAACTCACTTAGACACCATATCTTAGGTTCTGAATTAAAACACTGTCCTTACTTGTGTTTGAGTCGTACTGATTATGTGCATTATCTGTGGAGGTAAGATTGAGCCTCTTATGCTCCTATGTGTTCCCATTTATTGCAGTCCTATGCGTTCTTTACTTGTCGCCTTAGAATTTTACCTTTCAAACCTAAGGGTCTGCCTAGTACCTCCCTTTTAGGATAATAGTCCTAACCTCCTCCGGGACTGATAGGAAGGGACGGGTAACAACACGCAATATAGTTCATGAATAATGTGCGCTTTAATTACCTTCACTGGGTGGGAAAGGGTAGAATATGGATATATGACCGATGCGCTAATACAACGTGTAGCCCCTCTTTGAGGAGTGTCATACCGGGTATTGCATTGATGTGATCCATATTATTACAAACCTAGGATACCCTTTACTTTAAATGTTTAGATTGTAACTCTTTTCAAAACTTAGCCTTTCTATAACTGTTTTTCCAACACTTGCATGCTTAAGATTTAAATCCCCTCTTATTTGAGCCTTTATTTTTTTGATTGCAAAACCGTACAAATTCACAAAAGTTGTTTGGCCGGGAACTACATTTGTGGATCCTGAGGGGTGCCTAACACCTTCCCCGTAGTATAAACTCAATCCCTTACCCTATCTCTGGTTAATAATTTAGTTGTAGATAAACCCCTTAGGTGCCCTAACGCACCTTTAAAATCGTTAGGCGGCGACTCTAAAAATGCGAAACCCCTTTCCCCCAAAAGGAAAGAGTTGTCTCAACCCAAAATGTCCTGAATCCGATCTCCGCGAGGAAAAAGGGGGGCACGACAAAGGATACCATAAAAAATCTTGAAAAAGATAGAAGAAAAAACAAGAAAGGTAGAAAATGAGAGAGATGATCTAACTATAGTGGTGGTAGATCTTAAAGAAACAATGGAGAATCTAAGCAATGAAAAGGCTAGACTGAGTGTGAGGATTGATGTTGTTGAGCATGAAAGAGATGACCTTCTAGTAGTAATCACAGACTTAGAGGAAACCATTCAGGGACTTAGACTAGAACTTGGTTCCTCGAGTGTGGATAAAGGAAAGGAAATAGCTAGTGAAAAATATATCAAGCTTGAAAAAGAACTGAATAAGGCCAAAACGAGTATGTGCAGTGAGGTTGAGAAAAACAGGGAGTTGCAAACTGAAGTGAGCAAAATAAAATCTGATCTTAAAAAATCACTGAACTGGACCTGGTCCACAGATGCTGTCACTGCCATGTCCTTTAACAATTGTGGAAACAGGCAGGGGATCGAGTTTCAAAAGGAGAAAACTCCCTACAACCCATACAACAAGTATGTCACAGTCCCAGACAATTGGCTTTGTACCCATTGTGGTAACAACATGCACTTCAAGGAAAGCTGCGCAGCCAGGGATCAATCAGTCCAGAAAAACAAGATGTTTGCAGGCAAGAGGAATACAAAGCAAGGACCAGGTCCCAACAAGAAATATAAATTCCTGCCGGCATGGACTAGAAGAGTTCTTATTCATCTCTTTCCTAACTACAAGGGACCCAAACTTGTTTGGGTTCCTAAATCTAACCATTGATTTAATTGTGCAGGGATCAGTGAGAGGAACTAGACTACAATGGATCATGGACAACGGATGCTCAAAGCATATGACTGGAAATACTACAGATTTTCTCTCATTGAAAGCCCTGCAGGGAGGGAATGTATTTTTTGGCAATGGAAAGAAGGCATACATCCTTGGTGTTGGAAGAGTTGGAAAGTCTCTGGAGCACTCAATTGAAAATGTGTACTATGTGGATGGCTTGAAGTATAGCTTATTGAGTGTCTCTCAAATTTAGGATAAAGGAAACAAAGTATAGTTCTTGTCCAAAGTGTATATCGTTACTAGCCTAGTAACTGGAGAAGTGGTGTTGATAGCCAAGAGACACAAAAACATCTATGTTGCTGATTTTGAATCATTGGAAGCCGATTGTAAAGACCCGTAAAATTTCTTGTTCAATATAATGCCCGAATAAGTCCCCGAGTTCTTATGACTGTAGAAATTCTTAAAACGGACCTTATTTGTGTAAAAGTGCCCCGGAATTTGAAAGAATAAATTTTCCAGAAGTTGGGTGCTATGCGGCGCACTATGCGATCGCATAATGGGTATGCGGATCGCATAATTATCGCATTCTTGCCCTTTGGTTTTTGTGAGGGAGGTTATGCAATGCACTATTGATGTGCCGGAGAATTTCGGCACATTTAATACCATAGTGCTTAAATTATGGCTCGTTTCAAGAGCATTTACTCTTATTAAATATAGAATTTTGGTATTTTGCAGTACACAAGGTGTAAACACTCAAGACCATGCAAAAGAGAGCTAAAGAAGAGAAATAGGAGGAAAATGGCCGAATGGGATCGCATATGCAACATGCGAATCGCATTTCGAGCCTAGAGATCGCATACCGCAACAGAAAGTTGAGTCAAATTTAAGGAGTGAAATGCGGTCAAATATGCGAACGCATATCTCAAATGCGAACCGCATTTCAATCGCAACTCCATCTGATGCCTGAAGCCACACTGCAAATGCGACGCATGAATGCGATCGCATATCACCAA
>ML288572.1:0-21434 GCA_005239495.1 Nicotiana undulata
GTGTGTGTGTGTGTGTGTGTGTGTGTGTGTGTGTGTGTGTGTGTGTATTTATTTTGACTTTCACCATTCAGGCCATCATTCAGGCCAAGCCTCTCACAATACTATTATTGGTCTTTGAAGGTACTGACTTAGTGTTTGTACTCTATATGAAATGTCTGGGCTTGTCATTGTTAAATATAAGAGTTTACCTATAAGTCTTTGTTAAGAAGTTGAGTCTGCCAATTCTTCATCCACCAAGATAGTAGAATTAGTTTTCCTTAAATGTTCATCATATTCTCATATTTGCATCAAGAGGTGTAATTGCTGGCTTAGCAACTGCAACTCCTGTCTCAGAAATTAGCTCCAGTGCATATTTTCTCTGATGCATAAGGATCCCTTGTTTTGATCTGGCAAATTCTATACCTAGGAAATACTTCAATTCTCCTAGGTATTTCATTTTGAAAGACTGTTGCATATGTGTTTTGGTTTCCTCTATCAGTTTCAGAGAATCACCAGTAACAAGCATGTCATCTATATAGATTAAAACCATTGTAATACCTTCTGCAGTTTTCTTAACGAACAAGGACTGATCATATTGACTTTGCTGAAATTGAGACCTTAGTAGTGCTTCTGCCAGTTTAGCATTCCATTGTCGAGGAACTTGTTTTAAGCCATATAAGTATTTGACAAGTCTACATACTTTATTCTCCCCCTGACTTGTGAATCCTTGGGCCAGATTCATGTATATTTCATCTAGTAAATCTCCCTGCAAGAAGGCATTATATACATTCATTTGACGTATATGCTAGTGTCTTGTAGCAGCTATAGCTAGTATAGTTCTTACAGTTTTCATTTTTTTGACTGGAGAGAAGGTTTCTTGATAGTGTATTCCCTCTTTTTGGCTGAAACCTTTAGCTACTGACCTAGCTTTGAACCTTTCTATTTCACCTAATGCCTTGTATTTGATCTTTTAGATCCAATTTGAGTCTTATCAGTAGGCAGTAGGCAGTATCACTATGTCCCATGTGTGATTGTTTTGTAAAGCTTCAAGCTCAGCCTTCATTGCATCTATCCATTTAGGATCTTTCACAGCTTCTGAATACAGAGTTGGTTCAATGATATTTGAAGTTGTTGTCAAGTAGGCTTGATACTATGAGGTTAAGTGTTCATAGGTTATGAACTTTGATATTGCATATGGTATGTCTGCTATGTTGGAATGTACAAATAAAGACTTGTTGTTGTCTTGTTTGTTTTTAAAAGGAAATATGTCTTCTATGAACTGAACATCTCTGCTCACAAAGAAAATTCTATCTATTAAATCATATAGCACATATCCTTTTTGAGTTGTAGCATATCATATGTGAACAGAAGGTTTTGCCCTAGGCATTAGTTTGTCCTTTTGATTAACTATCTTTGCATAACATAGACAACCTATAACCTTGAGATGTTGTAATGTAGGTTTTCTGTTATATGGTCTTTCATATGGGATCTTATTATCAATGATAGAACTAGGCATTCTGTTAATAATATACACTGCAGCAAGAACACTATATCCCCAAAGTTTTATTGATATATCAACTTGAAATATGATAGCTCTAGTGAGCTCTAAGATATGTCTATGTTTTCTCTCAGCTATTCCATTTTACTGAGGAGTATAAGGACATGTCTTCTAATGAATTA
Source organism: Nicotiana undulata (assembly GCA_005239495.1). Classification (NCBI taxonomy): domain Eukaryota; kingdom Viridiplantae; phylum Streptophyta; class Magnoliopsida; order Solanales; family Solanaceae; genus Nicotiana; species Nicotiana undulata. Next base: position 1,660 of record ML288572.1, read on the forward strand.
CTCCTAAATTGTTAAAAAGATTCTCACAAACTGAATTAACAAATTCTGTACCATTATCTGTTCTAACTGTTTTTACTATTGTCCCAAATTGTGTTTTCACAAAGGTAAAAAATTGTTGTATAACCACACACACATCATATTTCAACTTCAACAAGAAAATACATGTCATTCTAGAAACATCATCTACTACAGTTAGAAAGAACCTATTACCATCCATAGTAAAAAATTTGTAAGGACCCCATAAATATATATGAATTAACTCAAAACTAGTAGTTGTTCTTATACTACTGACAGGAAAATGGTATCTTGTTTTCTTTGCACAAGAGAATGTAGTAAATAAGTCTATTCTAGCAGATATATCTTGTGTATTTGCAGATAGTAACTTCTTGAGTACTGTAGCAGACACATGTCCAAGTCTTCTATGCCAAAGATCAATAGCATTTGAGTTAATCTCTTTACTGATTTCTGTCTCCTTAGTGTTTAGACTAATTGCATTATTTTCTGATAATTTTTGTCTACTGAGAATGTATAAACCATTGTCTTCTCACCAATCGCTTTCACCCTCCCGCTGAAGAGTTCCTGAAATATACAAAAATCAGGGAAGAAAGCAACTGAACATTTCAGTTCCTTAGTTACTTTAGAGACAGATAAAAGATTATATTTCAATTGAGGAATATAGAACACATTAGTTATTGTGTTTTGATCTAATAAGGTACTAGTTCCAATATGAGTAACTTGAGTAGTTTCTCCATTAGGTAGGTGTACTTTCTTTGGCTCACTTGTTTGCACTAATGAAGCCTTATTCAAAAGTTCTAAATCAGCTACCATATGATTTGTGGCCCATGTGTCTATTATCCATTCTTGTAAATTACTAGAAGCTAACAAGGCACAAGGTATACCTACTGCATTAGCCGATGGTGTTGCTATAGCAGAAGCATAACTTGAATTGTCTTTACTAAGCAGTTGCACAATATGATCATACTGCTCTTTAGTGAATGTGCAATTCCCCATCCAAGGAGTACTGTTCACTTGCCCAATATTTTGAGAGTTATTAGCACTCACAACACTGCTTGTCAACTGAGAATTCTGGGAACTATTCTCATTCCAATTCCCTCTATGTAACTTATTACCTTGTATATTGATATCAGACAACACATTATATGCACTATGAGTATTTGTGATCTTCTTTCTTGGTCTGTATTCTGGAGGGTAACCTACAATCTTGTAGCAATTTTCTTTAGAATGACCTTTTGTTTTGCACACTTCACAAAATAGATTGAAATTCTTTCTGGTTTTTTGATAATTTCCTCCAGTCTTGGTATACATTGTCACATCATTTTGTCCAGTCCCAGATGTAGGATTTTCTCCTAGTAAGCCAGCATTGGCTGCAACTGATTTTTGACTCGCATTACTGATCACCATGGCATATGCCTGGTTAATTGTTGGCATTGGACTCATCAACAAGTTTTGAATCCTAGATTGACCATATGAATCATTCAACCCCATCAAGAACCGAAACAATTTCAGTTTCTGTAGATGAACTACAAAGTCTCTTGACTTTGGACAATCACACCCAGGCGCAGGAACCAATGCTTCAAACTCGTCCAACAATTCCTTCAGCTTTGAGAAAGATGCAGACACAGATGTTGTTCCTTGGCTAAGTGTGGCCAATTCTTAATGCAAATTGTATGACCTTGAACCATCTACTTTGTCAAATATTTCAGGCAAATCATTCCACACGGCCTGTGTACTTTGAGGCATACATTATACCTCCAAGTAAGCCATTACTAACAGAATTCATCAACCAAGAAAGCACAATATCATTCACTCGTTCCCAATGATTCCATAGACTTTCTGGGAAACTTTCTTTTGTGCATGTTCCATCAACTAACCCCAACTTATTCCTTCCTAACAATGCCATTCTCATTGATCGAAACCATAGAGAATAGTTTTCAATCCCAGTTAGCTGAAATGATATAATTTATATGCCACTAACATATGATGGGCTCAAGAATAACAGATGATTATAATCAATTGCATGCAATCCTCCTTGACTAGAAGTTGAAGTGTGAATTACAATAAGAACATATTGTTGCTTGTTCAAGCCATAGCAATCAATATTTCTTCAAGAAATTGAAATAGTCAATAGTCGACTTCGGAATTCTTTCTGATTTTGCGGAAAGAAATGTAGAATCGAGTTTCAAGCTTGTAAATTAGCTTGAATTGCTATGATACCATGAAGTAATTACTGAGTTATACCCAATTTGAAGAAGGCATATGACGATAGAGAAGAGGAAGAGGGGAGCTTAGGATAGAATTAAGGAATTTTTTTATTTCACTTAATCATTCTTTACATTGTAGGGAGTATATATAGATAATTATACTCCTCTTAACTAACTCTAACAACTAGGATTAGTAGTTAATAACTAATTAACTAACATTAGAATTAGTAGTTAATAACTAATTAACTAACACTTATGAAATTACCAAACTGCCTTATAACTTGATTATGTTATATTTTTCTCTATAGTTACCACCAATTCTCACCTCCCCTTGAGAATTAGAGAGTGCAATTACAGCTCTCCAATAGTCCAATTACACCCAATTCCATGTTGACCAAGTAATCACTTGGCCAGACAAACATACCAAACAGTAAAATAACACCTAATTATACTCAAATCCAATTCCTAAGTGGCTTTCCAAACATGCTGCTAGTGTTTTTAACTTTTATAGATATTTAATTTGAAACTTGATTTCAATATTTCATCTACTTCATTAGTTACCACGCTACACTTAAAAGATGCTAAAAATCTACTCCCTCCGTTCACTTTTAGTTGTCAAGTATTTTATAAATAAATATTCATTTTTACTTGTCACTTTTCGCGTATCAAGAGAGAAATAAATTATTTTTCTTATTTTGTCCTTAGCATTAATTACTCATTCCAAGCTATTTTCCAAATCCTTTAAGACTATACACCAATTAATATGTACATTACGGTAAATTTTTTACTTTATTTATTATTTTTTAAGAGCGTGCAAAATCAATAATGAACAAGTAATAGAGAACGGAGGGGTAATTGCATAATCACGACGGCCAAGTTTTTAAGTCAATGATCAGAACAATTTACAAGTAATTTTAAGGGACAAAGGCTATATAAACGAAGGTTCAAAGGGTTATAATAAATTTATGGAAAGAAGTCTTTTATGCACTAACGACTACTATAATATGAATATTTTTAGCCCATCAAAGATACTCTTATAAAGGGGAATTATTTATTTAATTCAAAATTTATAAACCCCTTAATGGTATGGTTGGAAGCTAATTGAATATCATCTTTTGTTCAAAGTAACTATTATAAAGATATTACAATGCAGTTCCACTTATGATGTCTAGTTATTGATGGTGAGATGGGGAACAGTTAGAAATAAAATATTTAGCTGGTTGTTGCTAGCTAGAGATGAGCCTATGACAATAGAGATTTTGTGAGAAAGGTAAAAATTTACAAGTATGGGAAATTTATGTATATTTCATATTTCAATATATACACGGTATACACATATTCTACATAAATTACACTATATTATGTATATCTGCCAACTACTTTTATTTTAAACGGTTTAAGTGAGCAGCTATTTAAGTTAATTTTTCTTATTTGTTAATTCTGCGTATCAAAATTGGGAGATTGTAATCGGTGAATGGCCCATTAGTTGCTGAGCTTTTATATTCAAAAGAAGGGAACATATGACAATTTCTAGCTAATACGCCGGCATTGGTGGGGACTTGTTGTGCTAATATTATTATTCTCTTTATAAAATAGATTTAATTGAAAATAATATGTCATGATTAGTGAGAATGGAATAATTAGTGCATCCACCTCTAACTAGCTAAATCTTGGAGGTTCGAATTATTTTAGGTGGTAACTGGAAATATACTGTTGATATCTCTACGGATAATAACAATTATTCTATCAAAATAAAGTACCAAAACTAAAACTCTATAATAACATATTGGTAAGAAAATTACTTTCTTTTATAAACAACTTAAGTTACTTGGTGTTTTTCCGGAAGTCTTCCAGTTGTGCGAAAATAAAATTTCATAACATTATTTCGTAAGAGAAACATATTTAAAGAGATTATTTAGCCCCTTAACAAACCGAACTTAAGAATATAATCTCACTGGATTTTGTTCTTTTGACTAAGAAGATGCTCAATGGACTAGCTCTGACTTCACTTTGCTTTGGTTCTGTGAATGTCATGGTCACCGATTTGATCCCTCCACGCTTAATTAGATGAGCGTTTTTTTTTTTAAAAACTAATGGACCTCACCTGTTAGGATTGGAAATTCGGGTAGTGCGAAATTTTGCCAAATAACGTTATAATGACAATAACAAACACAATAAAAATCAATAATATGGTAATTAAAAAAGATAAAGAAGGCACAAATTTAACGCGATTCGGTCAAGGTGACCTACGCCCACAAGCAGAAAGGAACAGTTTCACAATATCAACAAGAGTACAAAAGAGAACACAAAATTAGAGTAAATACTTTAATTAGTCCCAAAGAGCCCAAGTGTCACAACCCAAAATTCAACTAGTCGTGATGGCACCTAACCCAACCCGCTAGGTAAGCCAGATAACAACTATCCAATTCAAATGAAATTTAATAAGAGAATTAAGTGAAAGAAAATATCTCAATCTTATGCATTCGCCAAGGACTGGTGGTACAAATCATGAGCGTCTAAAATTTACAATTTACAAAGATGGTATGAAATAAAGCACATCGTCTATTTGAAATATATGTATGAACAAATCTTTCATAAGTCTAGAGCTACCATGAACAAGTGGCAGCTATAACCGGAACGTAGGTACATCTTCAAATCCAGCTCCCGTCGAACACATCAACATCTGCACGCAAGGTGCAGAAGTATAGTATGAGTACAACCGATCCCATGTACTCGATAAGTAACAAACCTAACCTTTGGTTGAAAGTAGTGACGAGTTGGGACAAATGTCAGCGTCCAACTTTGATAACTAGCAGCCGTTCATAACAACACAATAAGGATGGTACAAGAAATAATAAATAAATGCTCAGCTCGTATATAATTCTGAAAAATAAATATTTTCTTTTCAAGTATAACAGTAAAAGATCTTTTCCCGAAATCACCGAAAATATGATTAAGTATGAAATCTGTGATTTTTCGCAAAAACTTTAACGACAGATAAGAAATTTCATTATCAGATGGCATGAGGAATAATACTTCTCTATGCCTATATATCAATGTATATGCAAAGTCATGAATGGCGTAACGTTATACAACACGAGGAAATGCATCTCTATGTCTATATGTCAATTGTCCATGTCGAATACAATACAACTCTGTGATAAACCATATGCATACTCTCAAAGTATCAATTTACTCAGTTCTCCCAGTCATTCAGTCCTCCCAATCACTCAGCAATCGCACTCTGTAGGTACATGCGCTCACTGGGGTGTGTACATACTCTAGATGGGCACCTTCAGCCCAAATGCTATAATAAGCCAATCATGGCATGAATCAATAACATCTGTTGTGGCGTGCAACCCGCTCCATCATAAATCAATATCCTCACAATCAGGCCCTCGACCTCACTGAGTCATCAATCTCTCCAGTCTCTCGGTCTCACAATATCATGAAAATCAGCCCAAAAATGATGATGTGATGTATTAATACACGGTGACAGAGAATGAGATATGACATGCAAATGAATGCGTATGACTGAGTATGTAACTGCAATATAAGAAATTAACTCAACAGTCGAAATGACCTCGGTGGGTCCCAACGAAATAAACATGTGGCCTAGACATGGTTTATAACTTGAATCACAGCAAAACCTCTAGTACGTAGAGATTTCATGGTTACAGATAAGATCAGGTAACTACACCGTACCACAGAAATAACGCAGTCACAATTCACACGGTGCACGCCAATACGCCCGTCACCTAGCATGTGCATCACCTCAGCATCAAACACATAACACGTAATTCGGAATTTCATACCCTCAACACCAATTTTAGAAGTGTTACTTATCTCAAACAAGCCAAATCCAAAACCGAGCAAGCCAAACTGATGCTCCAAAAATGCCATCCCGCGCGTACTGACCTTTGAACGACTCGAAACTAGCCAAAAGCAACTCATATACATCAACTAATGCCAAAGGAAATAAACCCAATTGATAAAGGTTGAATCTTTTATTAAACGCCCAAAATCAACCCAAAAGTCCAACCAGGGCGTGCGCCTCAGAACTCGACGAAACGTACAAAATCCATCAACTCATTCAATTACGAATCTAACCATACTAGTTTCACCCATATCCGACTCCGAATTGATGTTCAAAACTCAAAAATTCACCCTACGAAACTTTGGACAAAAACTCTCATTTTTCTCTTTAAAATTCACCATCCCATTACCAAAAATGAAAATAGATTCACGAAATATTATTAAAATCGAGTAGAGAACACTTACTCCAATTCATATGGTGAAAATTGCGCAAATTCGAGCTCCCCAACTCAAACCTACCAAATGAAAAAACCCTCAATATTAAATATTTTTTTGTCCAGATGTTCTGCCTCGTTTCGTGTGCCAAATGATCCTGAAACTGTCTTTTGATGCCTCAAGTGGACTTTGTGAATTTTTAGCCAAGTTAGGATTTTGAATCACACAATTTGGCCCTAAAATGAAAGAGAAATGATGTTTTGAATTTCTAAATGAAGTTTGGAAATTTAAGGGATAAAAAATGACATTTTCGTAATTATTTTACACCAGAAAGTCAGCAACGAAAGAATTTTCGTTTCAGCACCAAAACTTATTCGGAACCTACCAAAAACAAACCATATATGCGTTTCAATTATAAAACACGCTACGAACATGCTCGCGCACTCAAAACACCGAAAATAGGTCATCTTGACCCGATATTGACCATGGTCAAACTCAAAATCCTTAACTTAACTAGTTTCTCAACCGATGATCCATAACAAATCCGAGCACCTCGGGACCCCATTCAATCATACCAACAAGTCTTAAAACACGATACAAACTTATTCAAAGCTTCAAATCACATCAAACAACATAAAAATCACGAATCGTACCTCAAATCAAACTTAATAAACTTTGAACTTTCAATTTCCAAAACTCGCGACGAAACATATCAAATCAACTCGGAATGAACTCAAACTTTGCACGCAAGTACCAAATGACATCACAAAGCTATTCCAATTTCGGAACCACAATCCAAATCCGATATCCACAAAGTCAACTTCCGGTCCAACTTATGGACTTTCAGATTCTTCATATTTTTAACTTTCGCCAGTTAATGCCGAATCCTTCTAGAAATGTCCAAAGGCAAATCCCCGCTTAGACCCAAGTTCAAAATCGCCATTCGAGCCTAACTAAACCATCAAAACTCCGTTGCGGGGTCAAATTCAACAAATGTCAAACTTGGTTAACTCTTCCAATTTAAAGCTTAAATCATGAAATTCATTCCTCCAAATCGATTCCCATTAACTTGAAAACCAAAATCGAGGATTCACACAAGTCATAATACATCATACAGAGCTACTCATGTCCTCAAACTACCGAGCGAAGTGCAAATGCTTAAAATGACCGGTGGGGTCGTTACATCCTTCCGCACTTAAACATATGTTCGTCCTCGAACGTGCCAAGAGTTGTAACCTTACCATGCACATACCCGGGGGTGATCCCACGTCACCCTATTCAATATAGGCCCGACAACACAACGTAACTAAAGATCATTACTTCAACCGCATCTCATATACCACATAATCCAATTCCAAGATATGTAATTTTCTATAATATCTGGATCTCGCATGTACACACTGTATAAGTCTCAACAAGATGCATCAAGCCATAACCATAACCCAAGGTGTAATCTCATGATATACAGCATAACTGGCGTACTTGTAGCAATAACTTCTGACCGCCATAACTACTCAAAACAAATCTGGCACCGGTAATAATCCTCATATCAAACAAAACCTCACTCTAAAATCTTCGTAAACTACCGATGATGAAATAAATACGCAGAAACTCATAACCACTCGTCGGATCAACAAGCCATGGGGCTCCCTCTCCTTCAACAAGAAATATAGCTAATTTCTAAGCCGATCAGCAACATTATCCTTCTAAATATACAACAATCAGATTCGATAGCATCTATTCTATGTCCTACAACCTCATCTTATAAAACACAACCACTCTAGTGACTTGACATATCAATACAACCTATGGCCACAATCCGTGCAATCCATGCACTGATAAGCAACAACCCAATTATACTCAATCATGGAAAATGACTCAAACGAGGAAACCATCCCGCAAGCGCAACAAGTACCACCACAACTGCAATTCTATGAACCCATCATACATGGTAGAACCAAAACAGATGAATCTAACACAAAGGATCATATCCCAATATAACTTCACTACAATGTGAGACCCCATCCAACCTTTGGTCCGTATGAAATACCTCAAGCCACCATGCTCAAAATAAACAACTACACGCAATTCAACATCAAATACACGAAGTGTATGACCATAAATAAGGAGAAACAACTAGCACAATATACCACAGCCTGGAAGGACCATAAGCAAGGTGCAATCACCAGTTCACACCCCAATCACCATCTCGCTCGAATCCCGCTGTAAGGCCCAAATAGAACCGCACCATGTATGCATATAACCAACGAGTCACAACCCCTCGTAGTATTGAAGACTACACATAAAACATATCAATACAAGAAAAACTTAATTCTAACTGAATGGCACATCCTTCCACAATAGCAGTACGGAGTCAACAAATACAACCCGATGTAAAATACATATCCTTCTTGGGCCTACCAGTGGGCCCCCAAACCAACTCTGGTCATCCACAAATAGATAAATAATCCTCCGAAAGTCCAAAATGACCTAATCATAACACATAACATCATCTGGCTAGCTTTGGCCACATTTCCACAGTCCACCACCGCGAAATAATCAGCTCTTGGGAACTCCTAGTCTCTGAATCCCTAGAATACTCGAACCACCATATCTCCACCACCCGAATTTCTAACACATCTCTCCCACACAAAAATCCCATGAGGAATTCTTTTATAATTCTTCCGTGCCACATAGCAAAAATCTGTATATCAGCAGACGATCAACCAGGCGAGTACCGCAATACGAATGAAGCATCCGTAAGTCAACACTCAGTGCACCTTCTGAAATGCACACTCTCCTCAGGCAATACCAAGTAGTAATATCATTCTTCTAGTCATCTAAAACCGCCCGTGTTGTCTAAGAATTCATGCCCTTCCTTTCAAAACTAAATCGTGACCTTGCACACGCAAATCTTAATCCCACACAATATACCGCATCTATCATGAATATGAAAAGTACGAGAATCTCATAATCAGCTATGAGTCATAAGAAAACTACATACTCAATTAGCCATGAACCTTCCAGTTGATCTCATCCAGGAGAAAATAACAATACGCAACACGCTCCTCACGCCTGCAGGAAATATACACCTCGAACCGTGGTAGAAAACATTGAGAACACTTTGAAATCCATTTGCACATAATCCCGCTATCCGAACCGAATCTCTCTAACTCAACCAAGTCACACTGGTTTCCAAAACGTAAGAGCATTGCCATGAAACACTTGTGGAGACACACCACATTATAAGTACCCCAAAGAACCGATCATATCCATTACCATGCTGGTACAAGCTATTACCAAGTTGTCCTATTTCTCTGAGTACCTTCCGAATTTCTCTCAAATGGACACTTCCCTTGCTAGAACACCATGATCCTTAGCCAAAACTCACCCCACAAGATCCTAGCGTAAAACCACACTACCCTAAGGCTCATAACCCGCTGAATTCCCTCTTAAATACCCCAAAAGTACCACAACTGAGATACCCATTCTGAAGAGACCTTCTGTGAGTCTAAAGTCGTTTCTTTCACCCTCATGATACTGAAATATAAGATCCATAATGACACAGAAAGACTACGAGTCTCGACACCATCCAATGTAAATCTCAGATCCTCGCAATATACAATTCCAGAAAACCCACAATTGCTATGCATAAATCTTGAATCCACTAGAACTTTCTCGAGAGTCATCCATTGTGCCCAAATCTTAATTATGACGCCCAAACGGGCCGAAAGACCTGTGCCCCATTAGCACGATCACACTCAAAGAAGTAACCCCACCTTAACGCAACCAAGAAAATTCCTACTCCATGTGCACTAGATCCGACATGAATAACAACTCAAATTATTCCATGACTTTCATATCCCCATAAAGTGTAATATACCCTGTATCCAGAAGTTCCCTTACTCGAGTCATCCTTGATCTTAACCTTCGAAAGTCATAAATAATTCACAAATATGCCTCAAACCGGAACTAGTACAACACATAACCATGCAATCAAATCGTCGATAGCAGACTCAACACCTTCAAACCATCAGAACACATCTCGCAGTCACATCATACATATCATATAGCCATCAAATCACTTAACGAGCCAAATATTCCACTAATAGGGACACTACCGGACTTATAAATCCAAAAGCACGTGCTCACACAACCAAAATCCCCGTGCTCGAGCTAAAGTCAAAACACAACCTCTAGTCTTCTAGACTGGCCCATCATCAACACACATAAATCACATCTCGCACCCCATCCAAGGAATCACAAGCGGTCGATGCACAACTGATACCGAGCACTCACGTGTGCATACGAATGCGTGGAAGGAATTCAAAGAGTTACGCTTCAAAATGAATCAATATTGCACGATAAGGAAAGAAAGATGGGGAGTTTATCCTATATGCCCTATAGCCTCTCCATGATAGGTATGGATGTCATCATACCGATCCGCTAGACTCTACTAGACTCTTGCTCATGACTCATAGAACCTATGAACTTAGAGCTATGATACCAACTTGTCACGACCCAAAATCCAATTAGTCGTGATGGAACCTAACCCAACCCACTAGGTAAGCCAATTAAAAACTATCAGATTCCAATTAAATTTAATAAGACAATTAAGTGAAAGAAAATATCTGAATTTTATACAGTCCCCAAGGACTAGTAGTACAAATCATGAGCATCTAAGATTTAGAATTTACAAAGTTGGTATGAATAAAGTACATCATTTGTTTCAAATATACATGAACATATCTTTCATACGTCTAGAGCTACCATGAACAAGAGGCAGCTATAATCAGAACACATATACATCTTCAAATCCAGCTCTTGTTGAACACAACAACATCAGCATCCAGCATCCGCATGCAAGGTGCAAAACTGTAGTATGAGTACAACCGACCTCATGTACTCAATAAGTAACAAACCTAACCTTTGGTTGAAAGTAGTGGCTATCTGGGACAAAGGTCAGCGTCCAACTCCAATAACCAGCAACAATTCATAAGAATACAATAAAGATGGTACAAGAAATAACTTTATAAATAAATTCTCATCTCGAATATAATTCAGGAAAATACACATTTATTTTCAAGTATAACAGTGAAACTCAAATTTTTTGCCAAAATCACCGAAAATATGAGTTAGTATGAAATCTGTGTTTTTCTCAAAAACTTTAACGATAGCTAAGAAATTCCATTATCAGATGGCATGAGGAAATATACTTCTCTATTCCTATATATCAATGTGTATGCGAATTCATGAATGACACATCTTCATACAACACGAGGAAATGCATCTCTATGCCTGTATGGCAAGTGTGCATGTCGAATGCATTGCAACTCTGTGATAAAACCATATGCATACTCCCAGGGTATCAATTCACTCAGTTCTCCTAGTCACTCAACCCTCATAGTCACTCAGTCCTCCCAATCACCCGACACTCGCTCTCGGCACTCACACTCAGTAGTTACTTGCGCTCACTGGGGGTGTGTACAGACTTCGGAGGGGCTCCTTTAGCCCAAGCGCTATAATAAGTCAATCGTTGCATGAACCAATAACATCTGGTGCAGTATGCAACCCGCTCCCATCATAAATCAATATCCTTACAATCAGGCCCTCAACATCGCTCAATCATCAATATCTCCAGTCTCTTGGGCTCACAATGTCATGCAAATTAGCCCAAAAATGATGATGTGATGTATCAATAAATGGTGACAGAGACTGAGATATGATATGCAAATAAGTGCTTATGACTTAGTATGTAATTGCAATATAAGCAAATAACTCAACAACAGAAATGACCTCGGTGGGTCCCAACAGAATAAACATGTGGCATACACATGGTTTCTAACATGAATCACAACTCAAAACCTCTAGTACGTAGAGATTTCATGGTTACAGATAAGATCAGGTAACTACATAGTACCAAAGAAATAATGGAGTCACAATTCACACGGTGCACGCCCACACACCCATCACCTAGCATGTACGTCACCTCAACACCAAACACATAACACGTAATCCGAGATTTCATACCCTCATCACCAAGTTTAGAAGTGTTACTTACCTCGAACAAGACAAATCCAATACCGAGCTAGCCAATCGATCCTCTAAAAATTCCTTCCTGCGCGTACCGACCTTTGAATGGATCAAAACTAGCCAAAAGCAACTCAAACACATCAATTAATGCCAAAGTAAACAAACCCAATTGATAAAGATCGAATCTTTAATCAAAGCCTGCAACTCAGAACTCGACGAAACTTACATAATCCGACAACCGATTCAATTACGAATCCAATCATACTGGTTTCTTGCAAATCCGACTCCGAACTGATGTTCAAAACTCAAAAGTTTACCTTATGAAACTTTGGACAAAAACCCTCACTTTTCTCTTTAAAATTCCCAATCCAATTACCAAAAATGAAAATAGATTCACGAAATATAACCGAAGTCGAGTAGAGAACACTTACCTCAATTCATGTGGTGAAAATCGCCTCAAACATTGCCCAAATTCAAGCTCCCCAACTCAAAATATGGCTAAATGAACAAACCCTCAATATTAAATATTTTTTGTCCAGCTGTTCTTCCTCGTTTTATGTGCCAAATGATCCCGAAAATCTCTTTTGATGCTTCCAGTGGTTCCCTAGTGAAATTTCAGCCAAGTTAAGCTTTTGAATTATCTAATTTGGCCCTAAAAAGAGGGAGATATGATGTTTTGATGTTTAAAATTAAGTCTAGAATTTAAGGGATAAAAATGACATTTTTGTAATTATTTTACACCAAAGAATCCGCAACGAAAGAATTTTCGTTTTAGCACCAAAAACTCATTCGAAACCTACCGGACACAAACCATATATGCATTTCAATCATAAAACACGCTACGAACATGCTCGCGCACTCAAAACACCGAAAAGAGGCCATCGTGGCCCGATATTGACCATGGTCAAACTCCAAATCCTTAACTAGTTTATCAACCAATGATCCAAAACACACCCGAGCCCCTCGGTACACCATTCAATCATACCAACAAGTCTTAAAACATGATACAAACTTATTAAAAGCTTCAAATCACATCAAACAACCTAAATACCACGAATCGTACCTCAAATCAAACTTAATAAACTTTAAACTTTGAACTTTAAAAACTCGGGCCGAAGCATATATAATAAACTCGGGATGAACTCAGACTTTGCACACAACTCCTAAATGACATAACGAGCCTATTCCAATTTCTGGAATTACAATTCGAATCCGATATCCACAAAGTCAACTTTTGGTCAAACTTATGGACTTTCCAACCCTTCAAATGTCTAACTTTTGCCAATTAGTGCCAAATACTTCTAGAAATATCCAAAAGCAAATCCTGGCTTACACCTGAGTTCAAAATAACCATCCGGACCTAACGAAATCATCAAAACTCCATTCCGGGGTCAAATTCACAAAAATCAAACTTGGTTAACTCTTCCAATGGTAAACTTAATTCATGAAATTCATTCCTCCAAATCAATTCCGATTAACTTGAAAACTAAAACCGACGATTCACACAAGTCATGATACATCATACGGAGCTACTCATGCCCTCAAACTACCGAGCGAAGTACAAATACTCAAAACGACCGATCAGGTCGTTACATCCTCCCCTACTTAAACATATGTTCGTCCTCGAACGTGCCAAGATTTGTTCCATATGGCATCAAACTGTCGTGTAACCTTACCATGCACATACCCGGGGGTGATCCCACATCACCCTATTCAATATAGGCCCGACAACACAATATAACTAAAGATCATTACTTCAACTGCAACTCATAAACCATAGAATCCAATATCCAACATCTGGAATTTCCTATTAGGTATGAATCTCATATCTACACACTGTATAATTCTGAACAAGATGCATCAAACCATAACGATAACCCAAGGTGTAATCTCATGATATACCGCATAACTGGCGTACCTGTAGCAATAACTTCTGACCGCCATAACTACTCAAAACAAACCCGACACCGGTAATACTCCTCATATCAAACAAAACCTTGCTCTAAAACCTTCGTACACTGCCGATGACAAAATAAACACGAAGAAACTGATAACCACTCATCGGATCAACAAGCCATGGGGATCCCTCTCTTTCGACAAGAACTATATCCAATTTCTAAGCCGATCAGCAATGTTATTCTTCTAAATATACCGCAATCAGATCCGATAGCACCCATTCTAGGTCCAACAACCTCATATTAATAAACACAACCACTCTAGTGACTTGACACACCAATACAACCTAATGCCACAACCCATGCAGTCTGTGCACTAATAAGCAACAACCCAAATGTACTCAATCATGGAAAATGACTCAAACGAGAAAAACATCCCACAAGCACAACCAGTACCACCATAACTACAATGCTATGAACATATCATACATGGTAGAACCAAAACACACGAATCCAACACAAATGATAACACCCCAATATAACTTCGCTGCAATGTGTGACCCCATCCAACCTTTGGCCCGTATGAAATACCTCAAGCCACCATGCTTAAAATCAATAACTACACGTAATTCGACATCAAATACACGACGTGTATGACCATAACTACGGAGAAACAACTAGCACAATATACCACAGCCCGGAAGGACCATAACAAGGTGCAATTATCAGTTCACACCCCAATCACCATCTCGCTTGAATCCTGCTGTAAGGCCCAAATAGAACCGCACCATGTGTTCATATAACCAACGAATCATAACCCCTTGTAGTATGGAAGAGTGCACATAAAACATATCGGATACGAGAAAATTCAGTTCTAATCGAATGGCACATCCTTCCACAATAGCAGTATAGAGTCAACAAATCGGACCCAGTGTACAATACATATCCTCCTTGGGCCTACCAATGGGCCCCAAACCAACTCTGGTCATCCACAAACAGTTAGATAATCCTCCGTAAGTCATCAATGACCTAATCATAACACATACCATTATTTGGATAGCTTTGGCCACATTTCTACAGTCCACCACCACGAAACATCTGCTCCTAAGAACTCCTAGTCTCCGAATCCGTAGAACATATGAATCACCATATCTGATCCCAACTCTACCGCCCGAATGTCTAACACATATCTCACACAATCATCCCACGAGGAATTCCTTTATAATTCTTCTGTGCCACATAGCAAAAATTTGTATATCAGTAGACGATCAGCCAGGCGAGTACCGCAATACCAATGAAGTATCCGTAAGTTACCACTTAGTGCACCTTCAGAAATACACGCTCTCCTCAAGCAATACCAAGTAGAAATATCATTCATCTGAGACTGCCCATGTTGTCTAAGAATTCATGCCATTCCTTTCAAACTACACCATGACCTTGAACACGCAAATCTTAATCCCACACAACATACCGCATCTATTATAAATATGGAAAGTACGAGAATCTCACTGTTAACTCTAAGTTACAAGAAAAACTACATACTCAATTATCCATGAACCTTGTATTGGTGAAAATAAATATTACACATGGAATTAAGTATGCAGCTGTCATGGCAAGACATGTGGATCACTAGAAAAGTGACAGCTAGAGAGGTGCATAAAAAGAGACACGAGTCGTAACAGATA
Organism: Nicotiana undulata; assembly: GCA_005239495.1. Lineage (NCBI taxonomy): Eukaryota > Viridiplantae > Streptophyta > Magnoliopsida > Solanales > Solanaceae > Nicotiana > Nicotiana undulata. Next base: position 17,746 of record ML288572.1, read on the forward strand.
CGAGTGAATTATCTACGAGATGAAAGAATATGGTTGCCTGAATCTCTTTAGTTATATGAAGAGGCACCAGTGGAATGAACCAAGACAGTAAAAAGGGAGGATTCATGAATCGACAATTATTGAGCGTGTATGATTACAAACGTTAAAGAATCTTCATGAACAATTGTGATTACCAATTATAATGTCTCATTAATGTCATTAATGCTCATAACGATTCGGTCAAGGGAAACGACGTTGTACTTGTAGACTTCTATATAAAGGAAAGGGATGTCATTTGTACAGGGACATTCTGATTATTATTGGAATATACTTACTTACTTGTGTGTTTCAATCAATTACTTTGCCATTTCTTATTTTAATTTCCTTTCTTATTGAGAGAGTATTGAATTTCTTGGTTTTCAGCAATCCGAGTACTTCTAAAAATAGACTTTGACTGAGAATCTAATTCTTTAATTAAACAAATTAGTTCCGTTACTGGGAAACTGATAATCTTCACTTACTTTCCAAATCTCTCTCTCGCAACTAAGTCATGTCGAATGTCAATGACAACAACTAGTATGTTGAAAGAACTCCAGTTCCAACACCTCAAAGAACACCACGCAGTTCACGAGATGGGTCTCCTGAAAGATCCGTTACTCATAATAATGAACAACATGTAAATGAATAGACTGTTGAGCAGGATGTTGTGAAGCAGTTAGTTGCTGCGTACATGAATGATGCTCTTAAAGCTTTAGTGAGGGGACTATCAGTTGCGCCACCCACTCCTCCACCAAATAGTAATGAAATTGTAGAAAGCCCACGTTCAAGGTTAGCTAATTCTGGAAGCGGAGGAACTCCCCATGAGTCCCGTGAAGGAATACCAGGTACGCCTAATAATTCTGATTTACAAACTTTAGTACTAACCTTGCAGAAACAGGTGAAAGAACAAAACGACCATATTGAGAAAATACCTGGCGTACCACCTCTAATCAAAGGAGTTGATAACGACAAATACTCACAACAACCTTGGAAACCAAGCACAACTCCATTGCCCATTCCCAACAAATTCAAAATGCTTGATATTCCAAAATATGGTGGGACAACTAACCCACGTGACCATGTCACAACGTTCACCACGGAAGTGAAGGGAAATGATTTAACTAAGCAGGAGATTGAATCAGTGCTAGTCAAAAAGTTTGGAGAAACTCTTACGAAAGGAGCATTAACGTGGTACTCTCTTTTAACTGAAAATTCTATTGACTCTTTTGCTGAGCTTGCAGATCTATTTATAAAAGCGCACACAGGTGCTAAAAAAGTTGAAAAGAGAATGGAATATATTTTTAAATTAAAGCAAGGAGATACATAATTTCTTTGAGAATTTGTAGACAGATTCCAACGTGAAAGAATGCTGCTACCTAGGGTACCTAACAATTGGGAGGCCATGGAATTTGCAAGTAATTTAAATGAAAAAAGTTCATAAGATATGAGAAGGCTTAAAGAAAGCCTACGAGATTTCCCTGCCACGACATGGAATGATGTCTATTATAAGTACATTACCAAGTTGCGGATCGAAGAAGATATCGTAGCTCAATCAAGGGTTGATAAAAAAACTGGTTCGAGGCGGTCAAAGTCCAAGAAAATGTCTGGCTAAAATGGTACGATCCTTACATGGGATCTTCGGGGCGAGAAACTTGTTCCAAATCTAAAAATATTCGGGCTAATCAGAGATTCACCAACAGAGATTCAGGTTTGTCATTGTAACGACCCGACTGGTCGTTTTGAGAAATTAAGCTCCGTTCGATGGCATAAGGTCTTGAGCAGCTTCATGTTTTGTATATCAACTTGTGTGCATGGTAGGATTCAGTTACCGGATGATCCAAAGTCGAATAGGAAGAAGGATTTCAGTTTTGGAAGCTTAAGAGGTAGAATTTGACCAGAATTTTGACTTTTGCGTAAACGACCTCGGAATGAGTTTTGGGTAATGTCAACAACTTCGTATGGTGATTTTGGACTTAGGCGCGCATCTGGAATTGGGTTTGGAGGTCCGTAGAGTAATTTGAGGTAATTCGGCAAAACTTGGAAAATAAAAAAGTTTGACCACAATTGACTTTTTGGGATATCGGGGTCGGAATGCGATTCCGAGAGTGGAAACAGCTCCGGGATGTTAATTGGGACTTTTCTGCAAAATTTCACGTCATTCCGGGTTGAATTGATAGGTTTCGGCACGAGTTTTGATATTTGAAGATTTGAAAGTTCATAAGTTCGAATTATGGTTTGATTCATCATTTCAGTGTTGTTTTATGTAATGTGAGACCTTGAGCGAGTCCGTGTTAGGTTATATGACTTAGTTGTGTGATTATACGGGGTCCCGGGGGCCTCAGGTGTGTTTCAGATGGGCCTCGGGTCAATTTTCTTCTATTCTTCACTGCTGATTCTATCTTCTGGTTTTCTTCTATGCGAACGCATAGACATAGACGTGATCACATAGTGTTGCTATAACCCGCCTAGTCCTCCCTTCACTGAGTTCACATAGATAAGTTCGCGATCGCGGATTTCTACTTTCTTCTTCTTCGCGTTCGCATCTACACCATCGCGTTCGCACAATAGAAAATAGGGCTGAGGGCAGATGGCTTTTCCTTCTTTGCGTTCACAAAGGAGCCTCTGTGTTCGCGTAGCTTTCCTATTCTTCTTCTCCGCGTCCGCATTCCCACTTTCGTATTCGCATAACACAAATACGAAAGTAGCCATATTTTCCTTCTATGCGATCACATCAGTTTCTACGCGATTGCAGGCCACCGGTGTAACAACCCAGCCGGTCATTTTGTGTGTTGGGACTCCGTTCTCGTAAATGACTCTTTCCATAGTGTCTACTCGTGCCTTATGACTTGTGTGGGCAGGTAGTTCGAGATTCAGAAGTGATTTGGCCAGTTCAGGAACACTTGGTTCCTGAAGGCTAGCCTATTTGGCTAATTTTGGTTNTCCGGATGATGATTTCGAACTTGGGAGTGTGTTCGCCTAGGGTTTTTGATGACCCGGGAGTATTTCAGCACCTGAACTGGAATTCGGGATTTCATAAGATTTAGAATTCATCCTGGAATTGGACCTCGTGATATCATGGTCAGAATGGAATTCTGGAACTGAAAATAGTTCCATATAATCATTTATGACTTGACCGCAAAATTTGGGGTCATTCCGAGCAGTATAGACTCGTTCGGCGTATCGGTGAGCCATTTGAATTTTCTTGAAATCCTAAGTTTGAAACTAAGGGGTTTTGGAGNACTTGTTGGTATAATTAGTCGAGGGCTCGAGTGGGCCCAGGGGTCCCTCGGACCCCGATCGAGGTCAAAAACCAGCAGTTGCACAGCTGGTGGGAAATCTTCTGGTGTGACCGCACCTGCGGTCCATGAGCCGCAGGCGCGAGGCTCGCACCAACGGTCTTTCCATCGCAGGAGCGGCCTTAGTCGCAGGGGCGACTCTTCCTTTCGCAGGCGCGGCTCCGCTGGGGCGGACCAGGCTCCGCAAGCGCGACCATTCCCCAGGGCCCAGGCCATCGCAGGCGCGGCCAATTTCCCGCAGGTGCGAGTCCGCACCTACGATCCAAAGTCCGCAAGTGCGAGAATTCCCCCCAGTGCCCAGTCCTTTTTCCACAGGAACGACCCTTTTTCCGCAGGTGCGAGTCCGCACTTGCGATCCAAAGGTCGCAGGTGCGG
>MDKH01239943.1:0-15446 GCA_005239495.1 Nicotiana undulata
ACGCACGAGGGGACATGCCGTGCTCTGTTATTTTATTGATTCCCGTATACTGATAGCTGTTTTTTCTGTTTCTGTTTTTACTTTCCAGCCGCACTCTCACTGTACTCGTGTGAATTAGATGTTGTTTTTTTCTTGTATCCCCAGAATGTACACATATCTTATTTTATCGTTTAAGTTCCAATATTATTGCTGCCCCGTTAATACTTTTCCCCTATTTGTTCCCATATCTCTTCTATTTGATCATACTTGTTTTCATTATCGGTTAATTCTTGTACATATATCTGCTTAGACTAGGACAAGTGATCGTATTATGATAAGTCTAGCCTCTCCACTACTTAGGCCGGGGTTAGGCTTGGAACTTACTCAGTACATGGGGTCGGTTGTACTGATACTACACTGCACTTCCTTGTGTTGTGCAGACCCTGCTACCGGACCCCGTGGAGTGTTCTGAGGGAGATACCTTCAGTCCACGTCAGAGCTTCGAGGTATACACTGGCGTCCGTGGATCCCGAGGCTTCTTTCCTTTATCGCTTCATTGTCTTTCTCCTATATTTCCAAGACAATGTTGTACTTTCATTCCAGACTTGTATTTAGTATTCTAGTAGTTAGTCCGTGAGATTGTGACACCCCGGTTTTGGGAGTTTACGTTATTTCATGATTGTTATGTTCTTACTTTCGGCATTTAAAGTTTCGTTATCTTTATTAGCAATGCTTGAAGGGTTCTATTGGGAATATGAAAGAAGGAAAAACATGTTATCGATTTTGGGTTAAACAGTTGTCCCACTATTATCTCAGTATGTGATAGGAATTGGTTGAAGTTGACGAGTTAGCATTTTATTCCGCATTAAATGATTTTAAATTTCTAGTGCAAGTTATACGTTGGCTGGCCTAGCGGGTTCAACGTTGGCGCAGTCACGGCCTATAGGGTGGGAATTTGGGTCGTGACACAATCACATCTATCAAAATGGCAAGGGATGCAGCATAGTGGAAACACAAGTCATAATCACCCGTCAAGGGGAATACTATCAGTCAATATCATAACAATCGCCCGTCAAGGGTCTCAGCTATAACCACTCTTTTCAGATATATCCTTTACAATTGGGCTCTCAATCGAACCATTCACATCACAAGTTTATCAGCAAGGATTTCCAACAGCAATCAACTTCCAAGTAGAGACAATTTCAGAATATAATGAATATGGAAGTAATAACAAGAATTTCATCAAACATAGACTCACGGGCATGATTGACACACAATGCATAGGTACTCGTCACCTCACCTATGCATTGAAGATGATAAACACATAGCACATAGCACACAATACCTATTCCCTCTCCAAATCTAGGCAAGACACTTACCTCGGGTCCAAGAATAGCAATTTAGGCTTCTAATACCGCCTTTCCTTTTGAATTCAGCTCCGAAACGACAATATCTAGACATAATTAACTTATTAACATCAATAATGACTCATTAATACAATCACATAGCCTAAATATACAATTCGTAGCATTCTTCCATAAATACCAAAATTTGACCCCAGGCCCGCTTGGTCCAAACATGAGGCTCGGACCAAAACCCGATTACCCATACCCCCGCGAGTTCAAATATATAATTTGTTTTGAAATCCGAACCCAAATTGAGGTTGAATTACCCAAAATTCCATAAACCCTAACTCTACCCAAAACCCCTAATTTCTACTTTGATTATAGGATTTTAGGCCTAGATTCTAGTGATTAGGGAAGGAAAGTGAAAGAAAACGAGGTGCTAATTACTTACCTAAGAGACTATGGTGATGGAGGTCTTCAAAAATGGCTAAGGGGGCTGTGGAGAAGAGGAAGATGGAGTAAATTATGGAAATCCCGCAATGGGTTCTGTTTTGAGTATTTAAAATAGCTTGACGAAAATACACTCTGCGATCGCAGAAGAGGAGACGCGATCGCAGAAAAGAACCTGGCTGACCCTATGCGATCGCAGGAAGGGTTAAGCGATCGCAGAGCTCTACGACTTCACCTTATGCGATCGCGGTTCACTATATGCGACCGCACAGAATACCTTACCCCCAGCCCCCCCTGACCTCCTACTACACTATGCGATCGCGGAGCTAAAGTTGCGATCTCATAGTGCATCACTGACCCCTCCCAGACCCAGTACTATGCGATCGCGACTAAGCTTATGCGATCGCATAGAGACACACACCAGACACCATAAAACTCAAGGAAACACCAGATTTTTCATACTTTTGCACTCCGTTACCTACCCAAAACTCACCCGAGCCCTCGGGTCTCAAAATCAAAAACACACACAACTACCAAATCATCCTACGGACTTATTCAAGCACTTAAATCACCAAAATATGATCAAAAACAAGGAATTAAACCTCAAAACTCATAGAATTTTCTTAAAACTTCATAAGGTTAAATTATTCCGATTTTGATCCGAAACACGTCATTTCAAGTCCGTTTTACACCAAATTTCACAGATAGCTCACATAACATATATTAAACCTGTTCCGGGCTCCAGAACCATAAAATAGGCCCGATAACACGGTTTTCACATGAATATTCATTTAAAAAAACCTTTTTATTTTTCAGAAAACAATTTTCTTTAAAAATTCATTTCTCGGGCTTGGGACCTCGGAATTCGATTCCGGGAATATGCCCAAGTCCCATATTTCCTATGGACCCTCCGGGGCCGTCAAATTATGGGTCCGAGTTCGTTTACCAAAAATGTTGACCGAAGTCAACTTTAATAAATTAATTATAAGAAATTTCATTTTTTGTTCATCAAGTTTTCACACAAAAGCTTCCAGGCTACCTTCTCGGGATGCGCACACATATCGAGGTGGGATTAACAGAGGCTTTCGGGGCCTCGGAACACAGACTTAGCTATATTTATACAGGATGACCTTTTGGGTCATCACATTATGAAACCCCGTAATACGTGTTATGTGATTGGTATTGAGGTGACGCACATGCTAGGTGACGGGCGTGTGGGCATGCACCATGTGAATTGGGACTCTTGCTGCTTATATGGTACTGTATAGTGGTCCTACTTTGTTGATATCCGTGTTTCCTCCATGTGATTAACCAGTTAAGCTGCCAATCATGCTACATATCATGTTTGGACATCATGTCGATACTGTTTGGACCCATTGTTGTCGTTTCTTATTGTCATCTCACTGATTTCATTAATATTTCGCACTCAGTCACATCCATTCATTCATGCCATATATCAGTATCAGTTATTATTTATTGATACATCATATCATTATTGTCGGGCTAGTTTCGTGACATTGTGAATCCGTGAGTGAGACTGGAGAGATTGATGACTGAGTGAGGCCGAGGTCCTGAGTGAGAGTGATATTTTGGGATCGGACTGCACGCCGCAACATGTTATATTGATTACATTTTGTGGGATCGAGCTGCACGCTACGACGATATATATTGATTAATATGGGATCGGGTTGCACTCGTGGCGATATATTGATTACATTTTATGAGATGAGGTTGCACGTCGCAGCGATATAGCACTTGGGCTGAATGAGCCCTTCCGGAGTCTGCACACCCCAATGAGCGCAATCGACTATATATATGTGGGTCGGGTTGCATGTTGCAGCAGGTATTGTACAACGTTGAGTGATTAAGTGTGCTGAGCAATGAGCATAGTGAGAGAGGATGCGAGATAGTGAGATTGAGTACTCTGAGAGTGTGAGTACATGAGCTCATCATCGAGATACATTGTATTTGACATGCGTACTTGAGATACATGCATAGAGATGCATTTCCTTCTGCTACCTGGTTTTGGGGAGATTTTACCTGTATCCTGACATGTAGGCATAGAGACGTATTTTCCTCATGCAATCTGAAAATGAAACATCTTATTGGTGAAAGGTTTTTTCTGGAAAAATCACACTTTTTCAACTTACTCGTATTTTGGCATTTTTGGTAAAAGATTCGGGTTTTCACTAAAATACTTGAAAAGCATGCCTATTTTCTGGAACTGTGAACGAGCTAACATTTTATTTCTGAGATACCTCTTTTATCACTTGTACCCTGCTTTTATGAACTGTTGTGGAATATTGGTATTGGACCCCACCTTTGTGTTAGCTCGTAACTACTTTCAACCTAAAGTTAGGTTTGTTACTTACTGAGCACATGGGGTTGGTTGTACTCATACTACACTTCTGCACCTTGCGTGCAGATGTTGGCTGCTGATGTTGTTGTGTTGGATTGAAGATGTACCTGTGTCCCGGTTGTAGTTGCCCCTTGTTCGTGGTAGCCTGAGATCTATAAAACGCTGTTTGTGTACTTTTCAAACAGGCTATGTATTTATTTCATTTTAACTTTGTAAACTCTATTCTTAGAAACTAATGATTTGTACTACCAGTCCTTGGAAAATGTATAAGATTCGGTAAATTACTTTCGTTTAATTGTTTTGTTAATATTAGTGGAATTATATAGTTACTAGTTGGCTTACCTAGCAGGTTAGGTTAGGTTCCATCACGACTAGTGGATTTGGGGTCGTGACAAGTTGGTATTAGAGCTCTAGGTTCATAGGTTCTACAAGTCATGAGCAATTGTCTAGTAGATGTGAGCACGTGATTTTTCACCCACCATATATTCCTACAAAATTCAATAGAATAAATTAATTTTACAAATTTTGTTGAATTTTAGGCTTAATTGTGAGTTGTTTTGCATTGCATATTCATGATTCGTCTTTTAATATTATTTAAAATCGCGTAATTAGGCGCATCATTGTCATCAAGGAATTATAAATTCATTATTTGCAATTAATTGAATTAAAATAACAAACGAATGATGACTATTTGATGTAATGTAGTTTTGACAACTAATTACTAAAATTAATCATTTTATCCAATAAATCATGGATTTAATTAGGACTACAAAATTATTTGTTTTATTCTTAATTAATCTATGATTGGATGAAAATAAGGTTTGAATTAATTATTACATTTTGAATGTGATTAGGCTTTAGTGTTAATTAATATTGATTTAGGCTTAATTAACTCTACTATATTAAAATAGGACCTGGGCTAACTTGCTCAGGCCCAATCCTTTCTCTATACACCCAAAATTACCCAGGCCCAATCAATTAAACCCGGCCGACCCCAGTCCTGTCCAAACGACCCGTTTTAATTAAGTGAATTCATCTCAGCCGTTGATTGAGTTTGATCAAGCGGCTGGGAACCCCCCACTCATTCACTATAATACTGTTCCAAACAACCCCCCTACCCCCCTCACCTACCGAAGTATAACACCCCATCCCCTTCGTCTCTCTCCTTCCTCTCTCACCCTAGCCTGAACCGTCGTCCCCCGCCCTAGCTCTGCCAGCCGAAAATTGCCACCGGCGGCGTAGCTCCACCAATCGACCCCAAAATTCTACCATATGATCTTCTTGACTCCTTAATTTATCCCCTAGGTTTAGTTACCTGAAAAACCACCCGATTTTGATTAATTTCAAATATGAAAACTCCGAAAACCTAACTTCCTCTACGAGTCGATTCCAAGACCTCCAATGGCTCACACCGGCATGAGTCGATAACTCTTGATGAGAGATATCGATTCATGCGGGTTTGGAACATTTCCAAGCTCGCTGGAGTCCGGCCAAATTCCGGCAAGTCGCCGGAATCCATCCAAAATGCCACCACGGGTATCCCCCCTTCCTTTTCTATCTGTTTTCTTTTCTTTTGTTTTTGTTTCCTTTCACAATTAAAATCATTACTGTTTAGTCACTGTTCTCATATTACTCATCCGTATATGTCACTTCTTTTATTGATTTAACTTCTAAGAATTAACTTATCATATTAATCTTCCAAATAGAGTCATATATGTATATCAATGTTTTTTTCATGCTTTTAGGTCACTATTTTCATTTTTTGATCTGTCGCTGCCTTCTACTCTTTCCTATTTTTCCTCTTGATTAGTTTAGCTGCTAAATGCATACTCTGATTATGTGGTAGCCATGTTTAGGTTTTATTGTTCTTGTTAATTAATAACTAGGATTATCTGTTAATCATTGATTAGTTAGGTTTTCCTGCCTATTTTCTCTATTAAATTTGATTACAAATAGTTAGTTTAGTTGATTCATGTTTTTCTTCTTCACTGTTTTTCCCTAAGTGTACTGCCCCATCCCAGATTAGTCATTTCCCTGGCTTGTTTTCTGATTTTTATTTTATTGTTGAATTGTTTTCAAAGCCTGACTGGATAATTACCTCAACTCGTCTGTTGATTTTAGTATAGTCTGAAGATTAATCATTCACCTAGATTAATTGATTAGTTAATTAGGCTCCTAACTTCATTAAGAGTTTAGTTACTAATATAATTAACTAAGACCAAGAATCAGTTGAATAAACTAATTGAGCTCCCTTAATTAACTAAGTCATAATCCTAGTTAAGAATAACTAATTAGTTTTAATTAACTAAAGTAAGTTATAGGATCAACTAACCCAAGTTAGTAGATAACCCCAATTAACTTTAACCTTGGTTACCTAAAGGGTAATTCTAGAGACCTTAAGGGGTAGTTTAGGATTTTTGGTTAAGGGAATCTTGGGTGTAACAACCCAAGAACCTTCTAGAATCAGCAAATCAGAATGTTTGGGGTCAAAAAGGTAATTATAGAGGCTGGAACTTTCTAGAATGGTGCAGCTATCCCAAAAGGATAGGGTTGACAGATGCACCTGTACTTTTCTTCAGCATATTGGATAAGGAATATGCTAAGCATATACTATCCTAGAACCCCTATATATACACACACTTTTACCACTAAAAAAAACTCTTGGGCTACTGAAAAATCTTAATACACAGAAAAATACACACGGATTTTTAGGATTTCTCTCTACTCAAATTTCCTAAAGTTATCACACATTAGAAGTCTCTTCATCTCTGAAAAACAGATCCTTCTACACATCTTTAAGATAAAGCAGTAAAATTTAGTCTTTTATTGTAGTTGTTTGGTTTTCTTCATCTCAAAACCGATCTGCTGGGTTTTTCTGGGTTTAAATGGGTCACTCTCGAGTCGAGGTTTCCTGGGTTTTTCTTTAAAAGTTGTTGTTGTTGCTGTGTTGGATCTGTCTCCTTCTGAAATTCTGATATTTCGACTTCAGTTGGTCATATTTTGCTGATTTCCTTTGAAAAGAAGTATGTAACAATGATGTCTAAATAAAATTTGTTGCTTTCGAAGCTTTTCAAACATGTGTGTGTCAGTTTTGATATTCTGATGCTTTGAATGAACTAATAATGTGAATTCCTGAGGTGGTTGTGTAATTATGAGTGTTGTTCCAATGCATGTTTGAGCTTAAACTCACAAGTATGAGAATCTTGTATCAAAAATACTTATAAATGCTTGTTTAAACCCATTAAGTCTTTCATGATGTGTATGAATTCCTTAAAGTTGTTTTAAAAAAGTGTAAGATGATTCCCTAGCTGAATCTGCATTAAGGAAATAGGTCTGACCTCTTAATGGTCAGATTCTTCCTAAAAATGCATAAATACTTCACTCACTTTTTTTTGGAGAAAATCTATAAAAAATACAGGTTGAGTTATGGAGGGTTGTTCGCTTGCACAGGAGCAACAATTGTGTTTCTTTATAACCTCATTTTAGGAATTGTATTTTTGAGCAAAAATGACAATGTAATAGCATAAATCCTACATTTGTTATTATTCTTGTAATATGGACTGGACATTCTAAGAATCGACATTCAGTTTTATTTTCCCCCTTTTTATTCATGTGAAATCCCCTTTGAAACTGGGCTAACTTGATAAAACAACCCATTGAGGCTCTAGTCAAGTTTAAACCTCATAGGACATTGGGCCAGAAGGGAGTGTATAAGCCCAAAGTTTAGAGCTATTTGCTCTAAGAAATAACACAATGATAGTAGGCATGTAATCGTCCAGATTCAATTGAAGTTCCGAAACATTTCCTAAATCTTTTCGTATGGATTTGTATTCAAATTAGTCTGTCCGAAATCTCTTTGTAAACACTTACTGAAATTCTGGAAACAATCGTTCTAGATTCAATGACTTTCGAAAAATATATAAACAGGAATTTGTGATTCAAAACGTTTTCAATTTATCTCACATCCTTTAAATTTTCTGAATTTACAACAATAGACGTATGAACACTCCTGAATAGGACTTAATGCGTATGAATCATGATTTAAAAAGGCATGTATTTAGGCCACCTGAAATTGATAAAACTGTTAAGTCAATGTTCTACTATAGCTGGATGTGTTCACTTGACTCTTTAAATATGTAATTTGTGAATTAGTAATCTGTTAGATTTCTTATTGAACCTTTCATTTGTTGACATTTTTTAAATATAATTATACAACTTTATTTTTCTCATAATTAGTCACAGTTAAGATTGGCCAAAAGGATTAAATGACAAATTGGGCTAAAATTTGGTCATAGCCCAAACACTTGCCTTTAGGGTAGTAAATTTAATTTCTAGATGATTTTATACATATCTTATAGGCTAAGGATACCTCCTTTAGATTAAATTATAAAACTTAAACGAATAATCCAATTTTGCTTCAAATAAGCCTTTCGTGACTATACATAACCTACACTCGGGTGTGGCAACTCATGCCCCTGACCCTAACTTCAAACCATAATAAAATCACACGTAGCAATCGCGGGTGCATTTCATGTGACGTGGTTGCGATGTGTTCAAAAAAAACAAGTGCACGCCATCGTGACTTGTCCCAAGATAAATCCATAAATATCAAAAACGATTTATACCCCCGTAAAGCTAAAAATACCTCTTTTAGATAAAAATTCCAAAACTTAGAGAATACTTGAGTATTGCCTCAAATAGGCATTTTTACCCGTCATGACCATAGTCATGACTATATAATCTATATTCGGGTGTGACAACTCATGTCCCTGACTCCAACTCAAAACAATAATCACATGTTGTAATTGCGGGTGCATTTCATGTGGTGCAGATATAATGTGTCCAACAAGATAAATCCATAAATACTAAAAGCGGTTAAAAGTTAAAAAGGCTAAATGCAAAATAGGCTAAAACACATAAATAATCAGATAACTCAGGCCAATATTAATAGTTGAGCGACCGTTCTAGAACCACAGAACTCGGGAATGCCTAACACCTTCTCCCGGGTTAACATAATTCCTTACTCGGATTTCTAGTTCACAGACAATTTAAAACAGAGTCAAAATTCCTCGGTTTGGGATTTCAATAAACGGTGTCCCGGAACATCGTCAAAAATCTAGGTGGCGACTCTGAAAACTAAAATAAATCCCAAATCCGAATAATGTCACTTAAAGTGGAAAAACTCCTTTATTACCCCTTTATTATCCCGGGGGTGATAAAATGAGGTGTGACAGCTCTGGCGACTCTGCTGGGGATAAAGAACCCAGAATCTATGGTTCAGGGTTCAAAAATTCGAGCTTGGAATATCTATTATATTTGGCTTTCATTATCTGACTTTACCTGTTTAAACCTAATGTGCTAATTGTCATTTTAACACTTTGATATTATTTGAGCTGCATACAAACTGTGTCGAAACCCTCCTTCTCTCTGAGTCTTCTAAATCATCCGGGAAGTGTGCACTTCGTGTGACTTCTTTTAGAGTCATTCAAATTTTAGAACGAGGTACGAACAAGTTTCAAAGCCGGTGAGGCTTCTGTATTCCCGGTACACTGCTCCGACCTCGGCTCGAGCTGTCCGCTCGGGTAAGCCTTGTCTAGAGCAAAACCCCAGGATATAAACCTAGTATAACATAGCCTCATGCCGGATCCCTAGTAGGAATGATTATTTGCATCACGTGCATTTGACTTAGGGGACTCAACACAGGGGTTGGGTCCGTCTAGGATAGGTAAACCCGAAATGAAAGACCATCCTGATGCATCCTACTTGCTATGTGTACAATATTCTGTTTCGGTTTGTATGTTGACTGACTAAAGAAAAGAGAATAACAGAAAAACCAAGAGAGAAATAGAATAAGAGATTTATCCGATTTTTTAAGACTGTCAAATTTTTTAAAAAATGGAGGAAAAGAAAGAAGGAAAATAGTATTTCAAAATGAAATTAGTCAGTGCATATTTTCCAAAATTGTGTCAAGATTTCCTGAACTACGCATTGTTTGATTCTCACCGGTGTGGGATACGTAGGCAAACCTCATCGGGTCCAACCCTATTTTCAAAATCAAAATGCAAAATATGGTCGTAAATAAAGTTGGGTGACACCGTTCTTGCCTAAATAGCCAAATTGTCCCAACGGGGCGCCGTAAGGCTGTTTTGCAAGAATAGCCGCATGTGGTCTTTTTCGAAGTTTTTTGACCCAATTAGCAAACACAGCCCCAAAGACTTTCTACCCGAAGTGTTGAAGGTCCGTATTCGCAAAGATGGTCCATTTTCATTTGATTACGAAATTTTTGCAAAAATAGCACTTTTTCTTTACCTTTGGTCAAAAAATAAATTATGGCTTTGCTTTTTTCTTCTTAACCAAATCACTTAAATAAATGTGTGGATGAGCACTGTCGAAAATATTCCCTTTAAGGCTGTCGAGTAAATTCCCTTGGGACTCCATATGTGGTGGAGAGACTTGGGGGAAGTTAGTAGAAAGTCCGTGGTAAAAGCTTTGGGCGGACTCACCGGTCTTTTAAAAATTAAGCCAAGGTTGGACATCATCGAAGGTCTAATATCATTTTGGGACCCCGCTCACAATGTGTTCCGTTTTTCGGACTTTGAGTTGACACCCGCGCTAGAGGAAATAGCGGGGTATGCTGGCCTCAGTGAAAATCTCAGAATCCGATATCCAGTAGCGTCCAGGGCTGTGACTCCGCACAAATTCCTAGACCTTCTGAGAATTAGTCGGGAAATCCAAGACTCGTTCCTATCTGAGGGGTTCTACACCTTTTACTTCTTATACAGTCGCTATGGAGATCCTCGGGGCTTTGAAGCTGATAACACTGGTCTGACTCACTACAAGAACCAAGCTAAATGGGAAGCCCGCCGGGGATTGGATTTCGTGGTAGCCTTCCTGGGTACCTTAATTTGTCCAAGGAGTGACGGACGCATAGATATTGGACTCGTGGGAATGGCTGATTTCATGATGAAAAAAATATAATGGAACTCTTATACCGATGGTCTTAGCCGAAATCTACCGTGCTCTAATGGTTTTCCAGTCTGGGGGAAAATTCTTCGAAGGGTGCAACCTGCTCCTACAAATCTGGATGATTAAGCACCTATGTCATCGCCCGGGCTACATGAACTACGGTTTGACTGGTTTGAATAGTATTGAAGAACACGGCACTCGGGTAGAGGGCCACGAATTTTCGAAGGGCACAGAGCCTGGTTCTTACATTTGAGTTCATTAACTGCTGACCAAATTGAGTGGACATTCAGTTGGCTCCCTATCAGCAAAGTCATCCACATGTCAGCCGGCGTATGTTACCTTCTGTTGATGGGCCTTCGAAGCATTCAGCCATATTCCCCACATCGGGTCTTATGACATTTAGAAAGGCAGCAAGATGTTCCATATGATGAGGATCTGAGCAGCAAGCCATTGAGTTATGTCCAGATGGGAAGTGGAGCCGGGCTACACTTCTTGGTATGGTATAAGGGGTAGAGAGCATCAAGAGCCAGAACGACCTGCAAAAAGACCCCACGTGCAGCAATTCACTAAGCAAACACAAGAGCACTGGGATTTGTTAGAAAAGGAGAACAACTACCGAGGTACCATAAGCAAGTTGGGCCCAAATCAGGGAAATCAAATTTGAAAATACTCTACAAGTCGCCACAGCTGAAGGGGAAAGAAACAGGCTAAACAAAGAAAATGAAGCTCTCCGGGCTCAGATCCAGAAAATGAAAATAGCTATTGAGAACCCTGAGAGAAGAAGAGCTGATGAAAGACTTATCAACAGTCTTAGGCAAAAGTTGTGAGGCTATGGTGATAATCTGGACAAAGATGAAGAGGATTTGGCCCGAGATCAGGCAAAATTGACAAAAAGTGCAGAGGAAAGAGCAGAGTTTGTGCAAAAATTGAAAAGAAAATATGACCATGAAGTCACAGGCTTAAAAGAAAAGGTGGCTACCCTCGAGAACAAAATGGCCAAACAAGCAAAAAGGTTTAAAGAGGAAAGGTAACAGTGCTATACCATGATATCTCAGTTGGAGGAAGAGTTGCAACAATGGCAAGAACAGAGTCATAACGACGCCCAGGTTTTAGAGGCAAGATCTCAACAGATCGGGCGGTTACTCCAGGAAAAGGGTGTCATCAGGCAGAGGGTCAGAGAAATCGCTGATTATATCGTCACAAAGTGCCAAGAGTGTGAAGATATGACCCGGACCACTTTCTTCGCAGCGGTAATGATTTTCGTCCACAAGATAATGGATGACCTATGCTACCTCCAGAAAAATATGACACACAAGCCCGTGGCGAGACCAAATGATGTCCCACGGGCCCCTGGAGCAATGGAAGCACTTATGTATTCATGATGTCCTTTTCGAGTCTGTATTTCATTTCCTTGTTGCAGTCCTGTTTGAGTCTACTGTAGTTTTCAGAGTCTTTTGTAGTTTTAAATTTTCAAAAAAATATGTTGAAGTCTCTTGTAATGAATGAAATTGGAAGTTTTTTATCTAATGAATGAAAATTTCGAAAATAAGAATGTTTATTTCCTTCGTATTTATTCCTTGAACTACGTGATAATCTGATTCACATGGCGTCATGATACGTAGGTAATCCACATAGGATTCGATCATAACCTTAAAAGGAAAATAATTCGGGAAAG
This sequence comes from Nicotiana undulata, assembly GCA_005239495.1. Taxonomy (NCBI): domain Eukaryota; kingdom Viridiplantae; phylum Streptophyta; class Magnoliopsida; order Solanales; family Solanaceae; genus Nicotiana; species Nicotiana undulata. Next base: position 12,776 of record MDKH01239943.1, read on the forward strand.
AGAAAAAGGAAATTGAGTGAGGAATAAAAGGAGAAGAAAGAAAAGAAAGAAAAGAGTGACAAAAAATAAAAGAGAAAAACAAAGGGAGAAAATAAAATAAAAGGAAAGTTCAATTTGAGAAAATGAAGTCGGGATGAAACACACAACCGATGCAAAACATGTAGGAAGTGTTTGACTGCCTAGGTGCATTGCATACCCCCAACGTGCGTTTCCATATGTGATAAATGCTTCAACCTAACGTTTTTGTGGTTCACTCTTAAAGGTGTGTTTTTAGGTGGTTGGTTTTGCGATAATCTGGCTTCACACCCGTACTTCACCCGATCAAAAGGGAGAGTAGAAATGACATCTTAAAGTCACTTGCCAATCGTCAACTCCTCTGAGGATGACCCAAGCTCGGTTATCCCAACATCTAAATCAGCCGCAGCTGAAGAAAACAGAATTCTGCATTGCCGCATGCTGGAAATGTGGGACGCTTGGTCCAATGGTAGGGAACCACCCAGTACCATCCCGGGTTTCCCCGAGTTAATTCCCAGAACGGGTGGGATCTCTAATATCCCTATAAGTTACCCAACTACCCCATTTGGGTACCTATCTATGTCGGCTCACTTTGCCAGAAGGCCTTCTGAGGTTCGCCCCCAGGCAATATTTTATGGTGTGTCCTCCAACATCTTCACCGCACCGCAGATTTCTGCCACGGCACCACCAACAGCCTCTGAGCCAAGCTTTGAGCCACCGGCTTTTACATTCCAAACACCGCTGTTCCATCTGGACACAACTTATGTTACTCCTAACTCACACCCTCAACAATGCGATACGAATCCACTGTGGGGAAGGACAAAGCCGCAAAGAACCCCGAGCAAGAATAAATGGCTAGAAAAATGAAGAGCATTGAGCAAAGTCTCAAGAATATACAAGGACTGAGTGATCAGAAAAGTGTTTCCTATGCAGACTTATGCATGTTCCCGCACGTTCACCTGCCTCTCGGGTTTAAAACCCTCAAGTTTGAGAAATATGACGAGCCCATAGCCCATCTAAAAAGATACTTCAATCAGCTAAGGGGTGGCAGGCGGAAAGGAAGAGCTTCTAATGGCATACTTCGGAGAAAGCATGGCCAGGATTGCATCTGAATGGTACATGGACCTAGATATATCCCACTGGCATACATGGGATGACCTGGCCCGGGACTTTGTCCGACAATTACAATACAATGTCGACATAGCGCCCGACAGGAATTCCCTGTCAAATCTCAAGAAAAAGTCATCAGAAAGCTTCAGGGAGTACGCTATTAAGTGGCGTGAGCAAGCTGCTAGAGTCAAGCCTCCGATGGACGAAACTGAAATGGTCAGTGTCTTTTTACAAGCCTAGGAAGCTGACTACTTCCAAAATAGGATGTCTGATTGTAACGACCCGACCGGTCGTTTTGAGATCCAGCGCGTCGTTCAGTAGTTGGTAGTCAAGAACAGCTTCATTTCGGGTATTGTGACTTGTGGGTATTGTCAGAGTTGAATATTAGGGGTTCGAGGTTAAATTGAAAGAAAAATTCTCATTTCAGAAGCCTTAAGTTGAGGAAATTGAGTAAGACTGGAATTTTGAGTAAACTGTGATGACCCAAAAGGTCATCTTATGTAAATTTAATTATGACTGTGTTCCGAGGCCCCGAAAGCCTCCGTCAATGTCACCTTGATGTGCGTGCGCATACGGGCACGTAGCCGGGAAGACTTTATGTGGAAACTTGATAAAGAGTTGAATTTATGATAATTAGTTGAATAAAGTTGACTTTGGTCAATATTTTTGGTGAACGGACCCGGATCCGTGATCCGACGGTCCCGGAAGTTCCGTAGGAAAATATGGGACTTGGACGTATGCCCAGAATCGAATTCCGAGGACCCAAGTCCGAGAAATGAATTTTTAGAGAAAATTGTTTTATGAAAATATTAAAGGCTTATGAAAAATGAACCTTGATGAAAAACCTGTGCGACCGGGCCCGTATTATGATTCTGGAGCACGGAACAGGATCAATATGTGTTATTTAAGTTATCTGTTAAATTTGGTAAGAAACGGACTTGATTTGACGGGTTTCAGATCAAAATGAGAAAATTGGAGTTAATGAAGTTTTGAGGATTTTTAAAGAATTTGAAATTTGGCTTGAAATGTGATTTTATGTTCCCGAGGTCCGAATGAAATTCCGAGACTGAGAATAGTTCCGTTATGTCATTTAAAACTTGTTTGCAAAATTTGAAGTCATTCTGAGTAGTATATGCCGGTTCGGCGCATTGAAGTGAATTCTAGAATTTCTTAAGTTCTTAAGTTGATTCAATTTGGTTCTGGGATTGAATTTTGAGTAAACGACATCGGAATCAGGATCTGAAGGTTCCAGCAGGTTTGTATGATGATTTCGGACTTGGGCATATGTCCGGATCGGGATTTGGAGAACCCGAGAGCGTTTTGGTGTATATTGTGGAAGTAAGCATTTTTGAAGAAATTTCCTAAGTTTGGCTTGAAGTGCATTTCAATGATATTGATGTCCCTTTGGGATTCCGAGTTTGGGAATAGCTCCGTATAGTGATTCTGGAGTTGGGAGCGCAATCGGAAGTGAATACGGATGTCGGGAGGTCATTTTGAAGTCATTTGGCTAAAGATAGAAATTTGAAGGTTTTTGAGAAGTTTGACC
>ML288576.1:0-39443 GCA_005239495.1 Nicotiana undulata
TCCTTTGTTTACTTCTATCTGTCAACTATACTGCTTCACATCACTTGTTTCCCCTTACTACTCTCGTATCCCTTACCTGCTTGCTTATCTCTTGTTTTGTATTATCCCTGTTACCTACTGTAGATTAGAACAGGTTATCGTTGTTATCAAGTCTAGCCTCGTCACTACTTCGGCCGAGGTTAGGCTCGGCACTTACTCAGTACATGGGGTCGGTTGTACTGATGCTANCTCTCCTGCTTTTGGATTCCTCATTGTCTTACTTTTTCTCCTAGTTTCAAGACGATTGTACATTTCTTTTCAGACTTTGAATTTAGTACTCAGTTAGATAGTTCGTGAGGTTGTGACACCCCGATTTTGGGATTGTTCGTTGTTGTTGTCTTATCGTTTCATTATGAGTTTTTGAAGTAATATTATTTTTCTGCTGTGAAACGTTTGATGTGTGTTGGGATGTTCAGTAAAGATTTGAAAGTTAATGGTGTGGGATGTTTTCGGTAAAGGTTGAACATTAAGGAGTTCGAGTTGTTTCAGTAACTGTTTGAATGTTAATGGTTTTTAAATACTGTTACGTTGTTCTATCGAGGTCAAATATTGTGTACGTTGGCTGGTCTAGCGGCTTCAACGTTAGACGCAGTCACGGCCCTGAAAGGTGGGATTTCGTGCCGTGACACTTATCTCTATTGAAAGAAGGATATATTGGAGGAGATAGAATAAAGCATATATTTCATCAACGTTCTTTATCAGAGACAATCTTCACCGAATGGAGAAATAGATGTTCAACATATTTGTTCGCTGGATAATTTGGTAGTTCTATTCAATGAAGCATGAGCAACCTCAACAATTGAGAAGTTTATATACAAGATCGGAACATGTCATCTCAGAGAAATAAATTGATGTTATTAGGGGGAGGCAAATACGCGTTGTACTCTTTTTTCCCTTAGCATAAGTTTTATCCCACTAAGTTTTCCTGGCAAGGTTTTTAATGAGGCAGCAAGTAATGCGTATTACAAGATATGTGTACTCTTTTTCCTTCATTAAGATTTTTTCCTACAAGGTTTTTTCTTAGTAAGGTTTTAAAGAGGCACATTATCTATAGACATCCAAGGGGAAGTATTATGAAATATTATTACGTGTAGTGGATGTCTATAACTCCTAAAAAAGTTATTCACACTACTCTTCTCCATTAACCTCGCATTATTCTTCACCATTATGGTTGTAACTCCCACAACTCCATAACCTCCCCCATGCGCTCCCCCCATTATCTCAATTATTAATATCATGTTTATAACATCCTTTTGTATTACCTTAATGTCATCCTATAAATAGAGGGTTTGGGCATCACATTGTATACACTTGAAACACTTGAAAGAAATAAGAAGCTCTCATCTCTTGCTCTCTATATTCTTGTCTATTTTCTTATTTTATATTATTACTTTGAGCTAAGTTTCTTAACAAATTCTAATTTATCTTATAAATAATTTGACTGTGTAAATCTTTTATACCGTCAATACTTAGGACATAAATTCAATAAATATAGAGTTGTGACGCAGCACTATATGGAGAGCAAAGTGCGGGGTATGTAAGTTGTATTTGATCGTTATGTAAAATACAAACTCATATTAAAGAAAAATAAGGAGTGCAGTAGTATTTTGGACAACCAATTTACTGGGTTTTTTTATATTTTAAAAATCGCCATTGATAGGACATAGAACCTTTCCCTAATAGATTGAAGAAGGTGCGGATACAGATGTATTGGGATAAATTATGGTCTATAATCATTTGTAGAATCTATGGGGCTTTTGTATTTATACCCGTTTTTTGGATCACGTTTTAACTTATACTTGTTTTGCAAAACAATTGCAAGCGTACCCACTTTTCGCATAAACTTCAGGCATACAGGCCTGAAGTAGCAAAGGCATTCACACAAAACTTCAGCATTCTAGGCGTTTTCAAAAACTTCAGCAGAAGTGCTGAAATTATTTAGTTCATTTGTAAAAACTTCAGCACTAAATAAGTTGAAGTTTTGTCATGGATTAATTAGTTTTGTCATAAAACTTTTTCAATAACTTCAGCAGAAGATGCTGAAGTTATTTAGTTCATTTGTAAAAACTTCTGCACTAAATAAGCTGAAGTTTTGTCCTGGATTAATTAGTTTTTTCGTAAAACTTTTTCAAAAACTTCAGCAGAAGATGCTGAAGTTATTTAGTTCGTTTTCAAAAATTTCAGCAGAAGATGTTGAAGTTAATTAAATCGTTTTCAAAAACTTCAGCAGAAGATGCTGAAGTTATTTAGTTCGTTTTCAAAAATTTCAGCAGAAGATGTTGAAGTTAATTAAATCGTTTTCAAAAACTTCAGCAGAAGATGCTGAAGTCATTAAGTTCATTTGTAAAAACTTCAGCACTAGATAAACTGAAGTTTTGTGCTGGATTCATTAGTTTTGCAATAAAGATTTTTCTTTGCTGAAGTTATTTAGTTCATTTGTAAAAACTTCAGCACTAGATAAACTGAAGTTTTGTGCTGGATTCATTAGTTTTGCAATAAAGATTTTTCTTTGCTGAAGTTATTTAGTTCATTTGTAAAAACTTCAGCACTTAATACGCTGAAGTATTGTGCAGGTATCAGTAAGGCGGCGCGTGAAGTTTTAAAAATAAGGGTATAGGTTAAATAATTTTAAAAATATGGGTATAGGTTAAACGGGGGCGACCAAATAGAGCGCCCCACGCAATTTTTACAGAATCTAGGGGTGGCAATTTGAGCCCAAATCCATCCAACCCGTTCAGAAATTAATGGGTTGGGCTACAAATATTTTAGCTCACGAGTCTATTTGGGTTGAGCCCAAGTTAACTCATTATTTTTTATAGCCCATTTTGACTCATTAAGCAGCCCAAATACAACTCATGAAACTTAGGGATCTCAACCCAATTTATCTAGGAATTTACTTAGTTGCCTCAATTTTACTTTTTTTTAAATATATATTTTCGGTTTTTTATTTTTTCGTTTCACTGCACCACCCACCCACCCCAAGCCCCAACCGCACCCCCACCCGCAAATATTTTTCAACTTACACATTTTAAGGTAAAAGATTTTTTATGCAAGATGAGCATGATTCTAAAATATGGGTCAAATTGGGTGGGTTGGACTATGACTTATTGTTTAGCTCATCTTGACCCAAATATACTTTGGGCTGAGTTTGGCAATGACCCATTTATTGAGCTAACCCATCTTGACTTGCCTAAATCTAACCCAACCCCCCCCCCCCCCCCACATTTGCCACCCTTAGTAGAATCATTACCGCTCCATAACATTGGAAAAGAATCCATACACTACTATTCTACTATATTAGAAGTGGGAGTGCACTAGGTGAAGCAGAGTGGCCTTCGTCGACATACCTGCTTTACCTAAAATATATTTTCCACTCATTTTGTATATTATTACCCTAATTGCCATCAGAAAGTTTTGTAAACTTCTTAGGCATTCTTAGGGCCCATATGGTTAGCCCCATTTGTGTTGTATGTCCCGGATATGTATGCTTATATAGAAAATATCTTTGCCCCTGCTTTTGTATATTATACTTGGGATTTTTGTCATTCTTATACACTACTTCAAATTTTATTATTAAAAATATTTGAATTTTGGTATTTACCCGACCTAAACAAGTTTTAGCTACAAAAAGTATACATTCCACCTTAAAAGACTCATAATCTATTATTAGTGCCTTCAACAAGGGACTTAGTTATACCTTTTTCCTTTTTTCCTTCCCCTTTCACCTCTTGTCTCTGGATCTAACTTATATATAGGGAATTCTGTTTGATAATTGTTTCGGTCTTGGTTGTATGTTTTGGATTTTTTAAAATTAAACTGTCTCATTTTATTAAAACTGGGCAGAGAGTAAAGTTGGGGGATTAAAGCCCCTAGTTACATGTGAGAGTTAGACGCCCAACTATAGCATGGAATTATGTTTTTAAATAGACTGAACAAGATGGAACAGTTCCTGAATCCATAGCAGCACATAAAGCTTTATCTAGTTCTAATGTAAGGTTGCACGTCGAGTGCAACAAACTTTCAGCTTGCACATTAATGATATTTTGTGTTACATCAATAAAATGTTCAATAATTCTATATTGGTTGCAATTGGCTGTCACGATCCAATTTCGGAGTCGTGACGGTACCTATCCTGAAACCAGGCCAGCCACCTATTGTAACAACTCCTGAACCATTTATTAAGTAAATTTCTATTTTTCAACTGCCTGGGGTTAAATATAATCAAGATCTGTATTTAAAAGAAGCTTATGAAACCAAAAACCCAAAATCTACAACTCCCGGATCTGGTGTCACACCGTCATGAGCTGCTAATACATAATACAATCCGAAAAGGAATGACCAACATAGTCTGAAAGTAAATACGACAGGTAGAAGAGAAAGAGATGACGAGATCACGGACGCCAGCTGCTACCTTGTCAACTCTGATGAAACTGGTGCTACTCGCTGTCCAGGGCTAAATCTCGGTGTACCTGGATCTGCACACAAGGTGCAGGGGGTAATGTGAGTACACCAACTCAGTAGTAACGAAACCAAACTACGGGCTGAGAGGTAGTGACGGACTAAACCTCTGATAGTTATGAACAATAGTATATAACTTGGACATGACAGTAATATATCAAAAAATAAACAAGATGCATCCATTTATGTCTGTAGCCCTGCATACCCGCATGAATTCATATAGAATCAAGAATGACGTGTACTCAGTAATCAAACTCTCATAAGGTGGTCCACTCAGTACTAGAATCTGGCCTCCCGACCCAGGGAAAATCCATCCCGGAACATATATATAAACACAATGACATAGTCACTCAGTACTGAGGAAAAAGGCCAATCCAGCTCCACGGAGAAGATCCATCTCCGGAACATAAACCCCACGGAGAAAATCCATCTCCGGAACATAAAACACCACAGAGAAGATCCATCTTCGGAACATAAAACATCACGGAGAAAATCCATCTCCGGAACATATCACTTGGACAAGATCCATGTCCAGGGAAGATCCATCCCTAAATATCTGTGCGCTCACTGGGGGTGTAAAGACTCCGGAGGGGCTCCTATAAGCCCAAGCGCTATATCAAGCCAACGAAGGCATGATTCAATGATCGTTGCGGTGTGCAGTCCAATCTCATAACTGTCTCAATACCAGGCTCTCGGCCACACTCAGTCAATACCTTTTCCAGTCTCACTCATACAGTTCACAGATGTATAAATCAGCCCAAACAATGATAAATATGCATGTAAGTAATAGTTTCTGAGACTAAGGCATGAAAATATACTACAACAGGACTGAGTACATGGAAAAAATAATCATAAACAGAAATAACAATAATCGACCGTTCCGGTCTGAACATATCGGCGTAAAGCCTTAACATTTATACTTAGCATGATTCCATTGTGTTCAAGGTAAACACAAACTTCACAGTACCAATATCAACCTGAGATAACCATTAGGCAGTGTTGTGGGATGAGCCAGGCTACAAATATCCGGTGTATGCTCGCATGCCGTCACTTGGAAAGTGCGTCACCTTAATTAACATCAAATATCAGACAGTTTGGGGTTTCGAACCCCCGGTTCCAAGTTTGGAAACTTACCTCAAAACCGGCTAAAACACTACTCCGCAGTGCCCTTGCCTCGAAATTCGACCTCCGAGCGCTCCAAATCTACCAACAATCAAGTGTATATCATTATTACATGCTAATGGGTGAATCCCAATCAAAATTTATCAAGAATACTCAAAAATTCCGAAATTGGTCAAACCCGACCCTCAGGACCACATCTCGTAACTCAATGATATTTATACCAACACGATCCTCATCTCCTTATGATTCTATACATATAAAGAACGCTGAAATCGGAGTCCAAATGACCCCTCAAATCACCCCTAGAAGGCCTATTAAACTCGAGCCCTATTTTCCCATTTTTCCACTGATTTTTCCCCCAATTTCACCATTAATCAGACCTTTAATCACACATAAATGAGTTTAGAGTCCAAAAACCTTACCTCTACGAAGAACTATCGAATTCCCTCTTCAAAACCCTTCAAAAGCTTCAAAACCGGATGAAATATTGAGAAAAATGGTTAAAATTCGCGAAGGATGATTTTTATACCTTCTGTCCAGTGATCTCACACCTGCGATCAGTTACTCGCACATGCGGCTTCGCAGGTGCGATGCTCCTTCCGCACCTGCGATATCCCCTGGGGTCTCCCAATTCCGCACCTGCGATACTTCTTGATGTCGCAGGTGCGACAAATTCCTCGCACCTGCAGACCACTCCCCTCTCAGCTAAATCTCGCACCTGCGGATCCCATTCTGCTCATGCGGCTCCCTTTCCACACGTGTGAAAACACTAGCAACAACAACCTGCAGATTTACCAAAGTCACTCAAAACTTCTCGTTAACCACCCAAAACCATCCCGAGCCCCTCGAGACCCCAACCAAACATACCAACGCATCATATATGACCATTAAAACTTAGTCGAGCCTTCGAAACACCGAAAACAATATCAAAACTCCAAAAACTCATCGAATTCAAGCCTATGAGCATTGAAATGTCTAAATTCCACCAACGATGCCAAAACTACCCAAAACAACTCTGATTGACCTAAAATTTTGCAGACATATCCAAAATGACATTACAACATGTTCCAACTGTCGGAATTCCATTCCAACCTTGATAGCCTATTTTCCACTGCCGACCGGAAATCACCAAAAACTGACCTTTGCCAATTCAAGCCTACTTCTACACCGGACATCACAAAAATATTCCGAACACACTCCTAAGTCCCAAATCACCTAACGAAACTATCCGAGCTATCAAATCCGCATTTCGAGGTCATTTACCAATAAGTCAACTCCGGATTGACTTTTCCAACTCTAAGGCTACTTTTAGAGATTAAGTGACTCAATTCCTTCTATAACCACTCCAAATCCGAGCTAACCAATTCTAACACATCGTAAACAGTATAATCAATGTATGACCAGGCAGAAACAGGAATAACGGTGCAAATTCTACGGAACGACCGACCGAATCGTTACATTGGCGTCATTTTTTGTCTAATACATTTGCATTTTTGTTTGATCGATCAGGTTTCAGTATTATTCATCAGCACAATCTAAAAGAGAACTTCTACTGAATCTAAACGTCTTCTTTTTTTAGGATAAAAGGTACTTATATATTAATAATAACTAGGGTACGAGACCCAGTGAACTGTCGTTAATCCAGATGCGTCGATGGGATATCGTTATGCCTTATAAGGCATTGTCATTACCTAAAGCATTGCATATTTATATTCAAATTAAACACATAAAAATATCTATCTTTAAGAACAATATATGCTACATCAACATATAAATTAAAAACAAATTTTGTACAAATTTAATGCAAATTTGAATATCTACAACAACATATTTATAGTAAAAATAAATTTCATACAATTAATTGTATATTGTACAACTTATTTATAATTTATCCACAACTTTCATACATTTTTCTACCCAGTTAAATATAATTACAATATCATACAACTTAAACATAATTTTTATACAAATTTTATACAATATGTCTCTTCTGTATTTTATATCTAATTTACACAAAGTAAAAATAAATTTCATACAATTAATTATATATACAACTTATCTACAATCTTCATACATTATTTCTACCCAGTTATATACAACTACAATATCATACAACTTAAATAAAAAATTTATACAGATTTTATACAATATGTCTATGTATATATTGTATCTGATTTTTATATATTTTTTCTATGGTATGTGCTTCTTCCTCTCCAACATTTCAATTAAAACTTACTCTCTTAATACAATTTTGATACATATCAATAACTTTATGTAAAAAGATTGTATTGATAACTTAAATAGAAATCTTATACAACAATTCATACATTATACAACTATTTTTCAACTTTCATACATCTTTCACATATTAAAAAATATATAACTACAACAGAATACAATTTACATACAATTATACTACAACTTTACTACAATTTCGTAAGTATATTGTATATCATGTCGTCTTCTTCTTATTCTTCAAGTTTCAATCTGAAATTAGTTAAAATCAAGTCTAATCTTCACCAAACACCCTCCCAATTATTTGAAACAATACCCAATCCAAACAATTAATGATTTTTGAAAACCCATATTCGAATTCAAAGCTTTTTAATGGCTGTCGATGGTGGAGAGTAAAACACTTTCAAAAAAATTTGATTGACAATTTCAATTTGAACTCCAATTGTGTTAAAACTCTAAAGTAAAACGATTGAAATCCATTGATGAATTCTATTAAAAACATATACAACACGAAAGGATAAGCAATAGAGGATATTTGAGGAAGAAAAATTGGGAGAGAGAGAGAGCGTAGGAGGGAGAGAGAATAAGGATGAGAAATAATTGATTCCTAATACAAGGGATATTCATTTAATTCCTAAGGTGTATATAATTGGTAAATTATATATGTCGATGTAATTAAATTGAAACTTGAGTAAGAAGGGTAATAAAATTTTAAATAGTGTATAGGAAAGTAAAATTCCCTTATTACTTCAATTGCTATCGTACATTTTAGTAAATAAAGAAAAAATTTAAGGCATTTTTAAGGCACAAATTGTCAGCCCCAGTTGTGTTATATGTAGAGATATTTTACGCCACGTGAAATCACACATATATTTGAAGCTAAGCTTGAAAAAAAAAAGAGTAAAAAGCTCCTTAAACTTTGTTTGAAATGAAAAAACAATGCCGAGAACATGGTGGTAACCATTGAAAGACTTATAAATATTTTACCATTGTTTTTACTCTTCCCTCATTAGTTCTTAATTATAACATCAAGCAAATTAATAAAAAGGAAAAAGATGATTCATTCTTAATTTAGTATGCTTCTGTACTTTATCGTATCAACTTTTATATACTCAAGCTTAATTGTTTATTCAACATGTTTACTACTAAACTTAAAAATATAGTCATCTATAAGTTCCTAATTAGCGTTATTTGTCAAAGCTTTTGATAGAGTTGCGATACTAAAGCAACTGAGCTACACAAATGGTTTTTATATTTAAAACGGATAAAATATATATATATATATATTTCCCTTATATTTATATGAGCAAAGGTTATTAGCTAATATTATTAGCAAAGGTTATATGTTACCCTTATATTTCTCTATGAAATATACTAGAGCATTTCACTGGGCCCTGGTAGAATAAGTGAGGAATTACTTTGGATTTTCTTTTTTGGGCTACAATTTAGCTGAACCAACTAATATGTCAAAATAGCATGGGTTAGCCAGTTTTGGGATTAGTAATTGAAAAATAATTTTTTTCAAAAATCACTATGTTTTAGTGATTATTAGCTTGCTATAGCTATCATGTACTAAATTACTTTCTATAGCTATGTTTACAATTGTTATAGACTATATTCGATGTATTTTTGCTACTGTATTCATGAATATAATAGCAAAACTCGGCGGAAAACAAGGGAGTCCAGCTAAGCACAGAATGTATTCGACTGCATTCGCGAGCTGTATTCGTGAATACAGTAACACAATTTGCAAAAAAAAAGGTCTTCAGCTGTTTAAAAACGGTAAGTGAATCAATGAACGCGATAGACTCCTAATATAACTCAACAAACTCAATTATAACAAACAAATTTTTTATTTTCAGTTATAGAAAAGATTCTCAACCGAAAAACACCCCAAAAATAGAGCAATCTTCAGAGATTTAATCCATCCTTTCTTTTTGTAGTGGTATCTTTACTAAAATATTTCTTAGTGGTATCTTTACTAATAGATTTATACATTGAAATTATTTAATTACATTAAATACAGTTAAATACATAAAAATATTGAATATATGAAGTGTAGCAGGTCATCTATAGTGCAAAAACATATGAATACATACTACAGATACATTTGAATACATATATACATCTGAATACATAAATTATATTTAAAAAAATATATGAATACATTCATGGAATACAACGAGACAGTAAATATAATAAAATACGTGGAATATAATGAGATACATTGAAATACAATTTAAAAAAAAAAAGATAGTGAATACAATGAAATACATGGAATACAACGAGATACATTGAAATACAATGGGAAAAAAGGTAACAGACTCTTCAAGTTCCTCAACCCCAAACTCCGTCCCCAATCCACTGATATCAAGGCCGGTGTCATTTGGGCGTCACCGCCGATACCGGCACCCTCTGAGTCGTCCAGGTAGTGAATCTCTCATCTATTCTTTGAAAATTTTGAGATCTGCACTTTTGGGGTCTTTATCTTTCTTGGAAGGATCAATGGCTTCCCTTATAGCAAATCCTGCATTTGGACTTCCTGAGGGAATAAATGGCTTCGGTGGTATAAATTATGCCAACGCTGCATCGCCAATGGGGCTTGATCTCGACAATGGTCTGTCAAGTCCTCCGCCAGTAATTTTCACAAGCTTGGCTAAAAAATTGAGAGAGAGATAATGTAGATGAATCAATGGAGAATCGTTGATAGAGACAATGGGAAAGAGAATGGCGTTGTTACAGAGAGAAATTGGAGAGAGAGAGAGAGATCCTAGAGAGAGAAGTTTACTTCCTATACTGTACTTTTGTGAGAGAAAAAAAGAAGAAGGAGAGAGAAAAATAATACACAAATATTTAATGGCTTAAAGGTAGGAAGTGACCATAAATAGATATTTTTCTATAAAAATTAAAAGGTAGCTATAGAAGATAATTTTTAAAAGGGTATATTTTAATAATAAATAAGGTATCAACCTTTGTTACATGAGGTAAAATTTCCTTGAAAAATAGTCAGCGTTTGCAAAGTCATTGAAATATAAATACTATTTTGCTGCAATACGGAAAGTTCCAGCATAATATACCGGAGATAGGTGCACCTGTGTATGAACTTCCAGCATATTATGTTGGAACTCCAACACACGAAAAGTTCCAGCATAATATGCTAGAGATTGGAGCACCTGTGTATGAACTTCCAGCATATTATACTCGGTCAATATATTATACTAGAACTCCAGTATACTATGCTGGAAGTCCAGTATATTATGGTGGAATATTTTTCGGATATTGAACGATATTTTCATTCAAATTTATCTTTAAATGAAAAATGGCTAAATTTCGGTTACTTTTAAAATTGTGGCTATTTTTGAATTTTACCATAACATCCCTCCCTTAGTCCATTTCCACTATGCATTTTTTGGACAAAAATTACATTTATAGAATAGAATTTGCTCTTCAAGAAATTGCGGATGAAGCTAGGTGATATGAGATGTGCAATGTGCAACGTTACCCTGCCAAAATATGATGGTTGCACCATGCTTTAAAGAAGTGATCCCCTTGAAGTGATCTTCTAATAAACATTTGAAGAAGAAAAACAAAACAATTCCACGCCATGTTTTAATATGTCAAATTTGTCATTTATTTCCCACGAATTAAAATGCTCTTATTTAAAACGAGGTTGTCACCACATTATAATATTGTGTACGGTCGAAATCGGGTATGCTCGATTTCGTGAGTTCGATGAGCTGACTCGAAGGCAAGCTCATGATAGGACTAGTTCGAGCTCGATGGCAAAGTACGAAGCTCGGAGATCGAAGCACCCGCTGAGGATCGAAATCAGGCGTGACCAACATCGAGTAACGGAATAAGCGAGATATCAGTAATCGACAAAAGATCTCGCCGAAAATCTCGGAAGAAAATGAATTGCTAACGGTTATTGAGATCAATCATGGGATTTATTTGCGAAATTAGAGTTGTACCTTATTTAGGATTCCTCTGCTATATAAAGAGGGACCCTATTCATTTGTAACGATATACATTCACTGAGAAATAATATATACGCTGCTCTTTATTTACTTATATTTCACTAGCGTTCTTACTGTTCTTAATACTTGATCTCGAGGTTGTTCTTAGTCGAGGTCGACGCATTGTTACAACACCGGTTTGATTCACTTTAATCGTTCAACTCATTTATTTAATTCGTCATTTAGTAATTAGTATTGAATCAGATCACGTATCCTTATAACCACAATATAAGTTTAATTGTTACTAGTATTTCGAGGTAAACAGTTTGGCGCCCACCGTGGGGCGGAGGATAATAGTGATTTTTCAGTGCTAATTCTTGTAAAACACACTATTTTACACTTGTTCTTGTCAAGAATTTTTATTTTCAGGTTGAATCATGTCAAACTCACAAAACACATCTACAATCGGCGACAATGGCCTCAGACTTCACGGGGAAAACGAGAATGTTATTGCTCAAGGAATCGAAGTGCCACAGGATGATCTTGGAGGAGCACCGCCCGTTAACCCGGTCGACGTCAGTTCGCATGTTGCTCCGAATAAGGACTTAGGCGCAGACCCCTATAGAAGTGTACGCAGAGAAGGACGAACTAACGGTCGAGGTACACAGGGCAGAGGAGGCGAAGAAGTTAGACTCTAAGTAATATTCGAAATGATTCAATCTCAACAAACCTCCATTGCTTAGTTACAAAATCAGCTCAAAACTCCAAATAGGGTCGAGCAGGAGACTACTCGTCATACCGAGCCGGTTACTAAAAGATCGGGTGATAACACCTTGACAACTGATACTGCTATAATGAGGATGCTCGAGTATCTCATAAGAGAATTGAATCAAGAGAGAAGAAAATTGAGGCCAACGATAAGAAGGTGGAAACTTACAACTCCCGAGTTGACCAAATACCGGGGCACCACTAATTTTGAAAGGAATGGATTCAAAGAAGTTTGTGCAAAAACCGGTCCCTCCGAGTGTGGCTCCGAAGACCATTCCAAAGAAGTTTCGTATGCCTGACATACCCAAATACAACGGGACCTCTAACCCCAATGAGCACGTGACCTCTTACACGTGCGCCATTAAGGGTAATGATATGGAGGATGACAAACTCGAGTCTGTGTTGCTGAAAAAATACAGAGAGACCCTGTCGAAGGGAGTTGTGATTTGGTATCACAACTTGTCGCCAAATTCCATCGATTCATTCTCCATGTTGGAGGATTCTTTCGTAAAAGCACCATGGGGCCATAAAGGCTGCAACAAGGAAATTAGACATTTTCAAAGTAAGACAGAGAGATAACAAGATGCTAAGGGAGTTCGTGTCTCGATTCCAAATGGAACGCATGGAGTTGCCACCAGTCACAGATGGTTGGGTTGTTTAGGCTTTCACCCAAGGGTTGAATGAACAGAGTTCGATAGCATCACGTCAGTTGAAATAAAATTTGATCGAGTACCCAGCCGTGACTTGGGGCAGATGTTCACAACCGATATCAGTCAAAGATCAGGGTCGAAGATGACCAGTTAGGAGCCTCTTCCGGTTCAGTACATCCAAATCGGTCGACAGGTAAAAACCAGAGGGACGTTGATAGAGAACGAAGGCCGAATAAAGATCCATACCATCCATATATTGTAGATCTAAGGAATAATAGTCTGGGACGCAATTTCGCCCGGAACGATCGAAGAAGTGATCGAGGGAAAAATTCTCGGGGACTTATGAGTAAAAATGGCTTCGACAAATATGCATATCCCACAGAAGCACCACGGCTATCGAAGTACAATTTCAGCGTCGATGCATCGGGGATTGTATCGGCGATCGGAAGGATCAAAGATACTAGGTAGCCCAGATCTATACAGACCGATCATTCTCAAAGGAACCCAAATTTAATGTGTAAGTATCATGGCATACATGGCCATAGGACCGAAGACTGCAGGCAGTTGAGGGAGGAGGTAGCTCGACTATTCAGCGAAGGCCATCTTCAAGTTCCTCAGCGATCGAGCTAAAAATCACTTCAGAGAATGAGACGCCAACAGAAAGAACGAACAAAAAGAACCTCAACATGTCATTAACATGATCGTCGGGTTGACGTCCCACAAGGACCTATATTCAAACGCACTAAGGTGTCTATTACTAGAGAGAAATGGACCCGAGACTACGTTCCCGAAGGCACTTTATCATTCAATGACGAAGAAGCGGAAGGCATTTCTCAGTCGCACAACGACGCCCTGGTAATTTCTATTTTATTGAATAAAATTCACGTTAAACGTGTTCTAGTGGATCCAGGAAGCTAAGCAAAAATCATTAGATCGAGGGTCGTAGAGCAGCTCGGCCTGCAGGACCAAATTGTACTTGCATCTCGAGTCCTTAACATTTTCAATATGGCTAGTAAAACAACTAAGGGGAAATAATCCTACCGGTAAATGTGGTCGGAACCATCCAAGATACCGATTTCCATGTCATCGAAGGCAACATGAGATATAATGCACTGCCCGGAAGGCCTTGGATCCACAACATGAGGGCAGTACCGTTGACTCTCCAACAAATGATGAAGTTCCCGACGACGAATGGTGTGAAAACAGTTTAGGGGGAACAACATGCTGTAAAAGAAATATTTGTGGTCGATGAGGTAACGCCGATATCAACACCTTCGACTTCAGAAAAATCGAGCACCAAAGATAAGCAGACGACCAAATAGCAATCACCGCCCTCATCCTCGACCGAATCGGAGAAATAGGTAGTAGACGAAGAAAAAGAAGAGGATTTTATAACTCCTCGAACTTTTGTTGTTCCCGAAGAATCAGATGCAACCAAGTCAACGATCGAAGATCTAGAACAAGTGATACTGATCGAGTACCTGCCCGGACGAAAGGTATACCTGTGAAAGGGGTTAACCCCCGAACTCAGGAAAAAACTCATTCAATTTCTTATTGATAGCGAGAACTGCTTTGCATGGTCCCATTTAGACATGAAAGGAATCCCACCGGAGATAACAATGCATCGACTGAGCCTGGATCCCAAGTTCAGACCAACAAATCTAAAGAGAAGGCCCTAGTCCGAGGTAAAGCATGCCTTCATAAAGGACGAGGTAACCAAACTTCTCAAAATAGGATCCATTCTGGAGGTAAAATACCCCGAGTGGTTAGTTAATGTAGTCGTAGTCCCCAAAAAGGGGAACAAACTTAGGATGTGTGTAGACTATAAGGACTTGAAAAAAGCATGCCTGAAAGACTCTTTTCCATTGCCTAACGTCGATCGCATGATCGATGCCACGACTGGCCACGAGATCCTTACTTTTCTCGACGCCTATTCTGGGTATAATCAAATCCAAATGGACCCTGAAGACCAAGAAAAGACTTTTTTTATCACTAAGTATGGGACCTATTGTTATAATAAAATGCCCTTCGGGCTAAAAAATACGGGAGCTACATATCAACTCCTGGTTAACAAAATGTTTGAAGAACAAATAGGTAAATCAATGGAAGTGTACATTGACGACATGTTAGTTAAGTCCCTGCGCGCAGAGGACCATTTGGCTCATTTGCAGGAAACATTTGAAATCTTGAGGAAGAACAACATGAAGCTCAACCCCGAGAAATGTGCTTTTGGGGTCAGTTCGGGGAAATTCCTTGGTTTCATGGTATCAAATCGGGTAATCGAAATCAACCCCGATAAGATCAAGTCCATCGAGGACATCACCGTCGTAGATAGTGTAAAAGTCGTACAAAGGCTAACCAGACGTATAGCTACCTTGGGTCGATTCATCTCAAGGTCATCAGATCGGAGCCAGTCCTTACTCAAAAAGAAAAATGATTTCTCATGGACCCGGAATGTCAACAAACATTAGAAGAATTGAAGCGAAATTTATCGAGTCCACCTCTGCTTCACACTCTGAAGGAAGATGAGAAACCTTACTTATACTTGGTCGTATCCAAAATCGCGGTAAGCGGTGTCCTTATTCGAGAAGAGCAAGGTACGCAGTTTCTTGTTTATTACGTAAGTCGAACCTTAGGAGACGCTGAAACTAGGTATCCACACTTAGAGAAATTAGCACTTTCACTAATAAGTGCCTCTAGAAAGTTAAAGCCATATTTCCAATGTCACCCCATATGTGTGATAACCACTTATCCACTCCGTAATGTTTTGCACAAGCCCGAATTATCGAGCCGATTGGCCAAATGGTCCGTCGAACTCAGCGAGTACGATATCGAATATCAACCTCGAACGACCATCAAGTCTCAAATTTTGACAGACTTCGTGGCCGATTTCACGCCAAACCTCGTACTGAGGTGGAAAAGGAACTTTTACTAAAATCAGGTACATCATCGGGGGTGTGGACCCTCTTCACGGACGGTGCCTCGAATGTGAAAGGGTCTGGGCTCGGCATTGTTTTGAAGCTGCCCACGGGTAACATTATTAGACAATCCATTAAAACTTCTAAATTGACTAACAATGAGGCCGAGTATGAGGCCATGATTGCAGGTCTCGAGCTAGCTAAAAAGTTGGGAGCAGAAGCCGTTGAATCTATGTGCGACTCTATACTGGTAGTGAACCAGGTAAACGGAACCTTCGAAATTCGAGAGGATAGGATACAAAGGTACCTAGACAAATTGCAGGTAACCTTGCACCGTTTTAAAGAATGGACTCTACAACATATACCTCGAGAACAAAACATCGAGGTCGATGCTCTTGCTAATTTGGGGTTATCGGTCAAAGAAGATGAGATCGGCTTGAAAACTGTTGTATAACTCTCAAGATCAGTGATTGAGGAAGGGCATGCCGAAATAAATTCTACAAGATTAACCTGGGATTGGAGAAATAAATACATCGAGTACTTGAAGAAAAGGAAAGCTCTCATCAAATCCTAAAGAATCGAGGGCCTTACGAACTAAAGTCGCTCGTTTTACATTAGATGAAGACGGAACATTATACAGAAGGATGTTCAATGGTCCATTGGCAATATGCTTAGGACCGGGAGTTCTGAATGCACTGCGAGGAATCCATGAAGGCACTTATGGGAACCATTCTGGCGCCGAGTCACTAGTTTGAAAGGTCGTCAGAGCAGGATATTACTAGGATAGCATGGAAAAAGACTCTCAGGAGTTTGTTCGAAGATGCAATAAATGTCAAGGTTTGCATCGATGATCCACCAACCTGGAGAGAAACTCACTCGGTCTTATACCTATGGCCATTCATGAAATGGGGAATGAACATCTTCGGCCCTCTGCCATCAGCCCCATGTAAAACTAAGTTTATTTAGTTTATGACTGGCTATTTCTCAAAATGGGTTGACGCACATGCCTTCGAAAAAGTTTGGGAGAAAGAAGTGATAGATTTCATATGGGATCACATCACATGTCGATTTGAGATACCTGTAGAAATAGTATGCGATAATGGCAAACAATTCATTGGTAGCAAGTAACGAAATTCCTCGAAGATCACAAAATAAAGAGGATACTATCAACACTGTATCACCCTAGTGGGAACAGACAAGTCGAATCAACGAACAAGACTATCATCCAAAACTTGAAGAAAAGGCTAAATGAAGCTAAAGGGAAATAGAGGTAAATATTACCCAAGGTCCTATGGGCATATCGGACAACGTCGAAGCCCAGTACGAGAGTAACTCTGTTTTCCTTAGAATATGGCTCCGAAACCTTGATACCAGTTGAAGTCGGAGAGCCCAGTGCCAGGTTTCGATATGCAATAGAGGAATCGAACCGCGAGGCCATGAATACCAACCTCGAGTTGTTAGATGAAAAATGATAAGCTGCACTCGTTCGAATGGCTGCCCAAAAGCAATGAATCTAAAGGTACTACAATAGGAGAACCAACCTTCGCCACTTCATAATCGGGGACTTAGTCCTAAGAAAATTCACCATAAACACTCGATATCCTACTGAAGGGAAACTCTTCCCTAATTGGGAAGGACCCTACCATATCCTCGACATAATCGGGAAAGGATCTTACAAACTCGGAACGACGGACAGCGAACCATTGCCGAATAACTGGAACATATCACTTCTCAAACGATACTATTGTTAAGGTATGACTTTCTCTTTTCTTTCGTTTATATATATATCTAGAACTAACTCATTGCAGGAGTCCGACCAAAGACATCGATACCTCAGGTTTTAAAGTACGCATTGCACTCTTTTTTCTCTTAGATCGGATTTTATACCAAATGGGTTTTTCGACAAGGTTTTTAACGAGGCAACAATTATGTGCTACCTGGGGAAAATTCAACAGTATCCAAGGCTTCTTTACAATCATCTTTGAATACTGGGGGGCATCACCCTCGGATGTTATGTGTTTGAGAAATGCACCTCGTATCAATGTGCCTTGATAGGAAAAGCATTGTAATGGGCCAAACAGTCAAATGAAACGTGTCTATATAGATTAGCCGAGCCCCGACTACAAGGCATGTATGCATGTATAAATTATTCAAAGAAGCATTCTTTCTTTATCAAACATCTCGTTTCTCGAAGCAAATTCTCTGTTATGTAAATCTCATACTTACGATTCTGGTCTATTTTGAAAAACTCATACTTATGATATTGAGAAAAATGGCTCAAGAGCCAAGTGCAAACATACTTTGAACACTCGGGGACTGTATACTCAAGTTATCCAAATTCGAAGTCACAAGACCTCAAAGAGTTACTCCTCGACATATAGGCCAAAGACATTATACTCGGGGACTAACATTTCGAACAAGTTCGAAATGTTATCGGAAAATAAGTCCAAGAGACATTCCCGAAGGCTACGACCACATTAAAGGCTACAGCCATATTAAAGGCTACCCCTAAAATAACACGGCTCGGAGACGTCCGAATTCCACAATAAGCAAAAGGCATTCAAATACTTTGAAAAACCGGTTGAAAGGCTACCCTCGACAAAGCAATTAAAAAGCTTCGATAAAATCAGCTCTCGAAAAACCAAAAGGCTTCGATAATATCAACCTTCAAAAAATCTCAAGAGGTATCAAACTATCTTAACACAAACACGTTAAGGCACAAAAAGAAAAATAGGGTTCCGATCATCGGACCCTCAAAAAACCCAATGGATATAAAAACATATGCTAAGGCATAGAGAAATTTTCACTAAGTCTTTTAAGCCAAAAGAGGAAATAATAGCAATTTTCAGGGGGGAATTTTCACTTTTAAAACCTAAGGGTTTGATTCAAGTTTGAAGCAGTGCTAGCTCAACCATAACAGTTAATATTTTCACAAGGCAAAATAGAATCTATCACAGATCAAAGGCAAACTACAAAAAAAAGACTTGTTATTTATAGAAGGTACTTACAAAGGCCACACGTGGCCTTACACAGAAAAGGAAAAATACAAAAACAAAAAATCCTAAAGGCCTAGTCAACTTTGAGAGACACATCTTCGGGAGCCACACCTTCGGGAGCCGCTTCTTTGGGGGCCTCATCCCCATCTCTTTCGCTCTCGGACCCACTGGCAGAGTCTTCATCATCAGATAGTAAAGTTGCAGCCTCGTCCTCCAAAGATTTTGCGCTCTCAGGAAGTTGAGAGGTCATAGCCACGAGCATGCACCTTCTCGAAAGTCTCCCTCCGGGATTTCCGCCTAGCATTATGGACAATACATGATAATTTAATTTCGGCAGCAGCAGAGATCTTCTATGCCCAAAGATTGGCAGCCTCGGCGTCAGCTCGGTAAGAGGCCACAAGCGCCTCTGCCTCAAACTTAGCCTTTGCAAGCTTGGCGGCTAACTTAGCCTCGAGCTCCTTAATCCTCCGGGACCGAGCCAAGATTTCCTCCTTCACACTTTGAAGTTGGCACTTGGATCGAAGTCAGTTGGGCCCGAAGCGCATCTTTCTCTAAGGCAAGACGATCCATATGTTGTTTCCATCCTAGACTCTCGGCCTCCTTTATCTTGGCCTCCTCTCGAAGTTGTTCCACTAGCTCGCACTTCTGCTGGGCCTGCAAAGACAAAGTATTAGTTGCCGAAATCAAGTAAATACATAAAAAATTCTTGAAATTATACATTACCCGCTCGATGAGCTCGATCTGTTCCCGGTGAGCCCTTGCCAGTTCGGCCCGGAGGTTCATGATCTCCTCCCCCTTTTGAACATAGAGGAGTTTTAGGCCATTCCTCTTTTTCACGACCTTCTTGAGTTCAGCCTCACGTCGGGATAACTCAGCCTGGGATTTGTAAAATGCTTCTCGGTGGAGCACTATGGCATGCACACAAAGAAGAAAGTCAGACTTGGAAAGATGTGAATTAAAAACAAGCGTAATCACAAAGAAATGAAACTTACTTGTTTCAGAAGCCGCTGAGCCTCGTCGAAAATGAATGATGCATCCGGTTCGGGACCATCATCGACCCCTGCGAAGCTTCCCCGGAATATATCATTCCCCTCGTGGGCCAACCCCGCATCGGGAGTCTCTATGGTCCGAGCATCTTGAAACCGCCCTTCGAAGAACGTATGGCCGATCGACGAATCACCTATATTGATTATCCCAAGTTGGTCACTTAAAACATCATCTTCTTTCTAAAGGGCCTCGGAGCTAGACCCTTCGGGCACATCCGCTAGTTGCTCATCACGGTGGGGAACGTCATCACCACTCGATTGCTCGGGGACTTTTCTCGGATTCTTTGTGAGATATCTTCGGTCCGAGGTTGAACTGCTTCAACCACCAATGGCTCGACACTGTTGGAATCTTCAGTACTTCCCCTCTTTCGAGCTACCAGCAGTCAATCATCATCTTCATCTTCTTCATCTTCCTCTCGTAGTTGTTGGACTATGTCGGCATGCAGAGCGGAGGGCTCGACCTTTAACTTCTGATCTTTGTTTCTCTTTGGCTTGGGGGTATTGGGAGGAGAAGCTCTTCTCCTCTTCCTCTCTTTGGTCGGCTTCGGTACCTCCTCTTCCCCAGGCAGAGGTGGCCTTATAACAACGTTTGTTTCAAGACCTATAAGAAAAGAAACCAATTTAATAAGAAGTACTCTATACGGGAAACCTCGATATACAAGCAAAGGAGCTCACCGTGGTTTTTAGCCTTCCACCGACCCTTGGCCAAATCACGCCAACAATACTCGGCATGAGAAGAGGTGGAGGCTAGTTGTCGAACCCAGCCTGCGAGGTCCGAAAATGCATCAGGGAATTAAGGGGAAGTTGCACCATGAAAAGAGAACCTAAGTTAGAAAGGAATAAAAGAAGTAAAGCAGTAAACATCATCGATAGATTTACACTTACATTTCATGTTCAATCTCTCGGGGAATGGAATTTTCTCGATCGGAATTAGGTCGGAGGTCTTCATTCGCATGAACCAGCCCATCCATCCTCGGTCCCTATCCTCATCGATGCTCGAGAACAACATCTGCGTGGCCCAACGCTGGAGCTTTATCAACCCATCTAGATAAAGGCGAGGACTGTATAACCTAATCAGATGGTCAAGGGTGAAATTCATCCCTCGACCTTGCTCGAAAAGAACTTGAGAAAATTGACGATACGCCAGAAAGAGGGGTAGATCTGGCCAAGGGTCACCCGATATTGACGGTAGAAATTGACTACGACCGGATCTACAGGACCCAATATGAAAAGGTAAGTGTACACACTTAAATACCCTTTCACATAGGTAGTGATGTCCTCCTCAGGGGAAGGAATCACCACATCTTTGTTTTCCCAGTTACAGTCCTTTCTCACCCCCTCGAGATCGTCTTCAGATATTGAGCAGATGTATCGGGACATAGGCTCGCATCGGCCTGGAACTGAGGAGGGCCTGTCGACCTAGAAGTCGTAAGTCAGTTCGATTGGCCAAGGGATGCACTCTTCGATATGAGGTTCCATCGGCGTGTTATCGCCCGCCGGCTGCGATGAAGAGCATTTTTCTTTTTGGGGGACAGTTTTTGATGTTTTAGCCATCGCTATTTGAAGTTCTAGATAGGAGAAGAAATTGGTGTTGTGCCAAAACAGGAAAAAGATATGAACTTGAAGAAGAGAAGCTTATGAAGATTTGAGAAAATATTTTGAAAGTAAAGTGTGATTCAATAAAGGAGGTAGTATTTGTAGGCTTATGACAACGGTTCGATGGCACTAGTGGCCGACCGCTTATGCATTGATGATTTGGTGAACTGAACTGACGGGATGTTTCGGTCACATCCATTGCCTACATCATGAAGACGATGTCATGATCAAGGTATCAGGGAATCGAGACTCAAATCGTTTCTTATCATTTTATTCTAAGAAACGCTGGGACTATCTGTGTACGGTCGAAACCGGGTATGCCCAATTTCATGAGTTTGATGAGCTGACTCGAAGGCAAGCTCATGATAGGACTGGTTCGAGCTCGACGGCAAAGTACGAAGATCGAAGATCGAAGCACCCGCTAAGGATCGAGATCAAGCATGACCAACATCGAGTAACGGAATAAGCGAGATATCAGTAATCGACGAAAGATCTCGGCGGAAATCTCTGAAGAAATTGAACTACTAACGGTTATTGAGATCAATCATGGGATTTATTTCCGAAATTAGAGTTGTACCTTATTTAGGATTCCTCTACTATATAAAGAGGGACCCTATACATTTGTAACGATGTACTTTCACTGAGAAATAATATATACGCTGCTCTTTATTTACTTATATTTCACTATTGTTCTTACTGTTCTTAATACTTTATCTCGAGGTTGTTCGTAGTCGAGGTCGACGCATTGCTACAACACCGGTTTGATTTACTTTTATCGTTCAACTCATTTGTTTAATTCGTCATTTATCAATTGATATTGAATCATATCACTTATCTTTAAAATCACAATACAAGTTTAATTTTTACTCGTATTTCGAGGTAAACAAATACAACAAATAATGTTACACACTATATGACAAATAAACAAGAGAGTGAATATGGTCTTTGGTCTACGCTATCTGTAGTTATGCATAATTTCTCAATTGGGTTTAGAGGCCCCAATATTCCAAGCTGTATTTTATATAATTATGTTTATTCCATTAAAGACCGTATTAAAATTGTATATATTCAAAAAAATAGATACTCCCTCTGTTTCAATTTATGTGAACCGATTTGATCGGGCACGAAATTTAAGAAAAGAGATAAGACTTTTGAACTTGTGGTATAAAATGAGACACATATATTTTGTGTGGCTATAAATCATTGCATAAAGGTAAATTGTTACCAAATAAGGAAAGTGTATGGGTCAAAATCCGACCGAGAAAATTCAGCACGAAGAGATGATTATCATGAGCATTTGTGATTATCATGAGTAATTTGGCAGAGGTCGATCGGTGATTAACGGAACGTGTCGCCAAGCAGTCAACCACGACCGAGGTCGAGTATTATGAGCAATAGTAATGGCTAGTTTTGTATTGGGATCTTCAGAGGGAATATTCCATTAAATATTCTCTGTATTTGTACTTTTTGGGTTCTTTGGGGAATGTCCATATAAATAGAATGAGAGATAAGGTAAAAGGCACGTAATATTCTAAGTGATAAGAAATCTTTTTAAAAGCTAACTCTCTAGATAAATACAAAGAACACATTTCTAAAGACATTCGTCTTTTTTGATTATTCCTTGTCATTTCCACCAGATCCGAGAAAGTCTTCAATATTCTCATAGATTCATGTCACTCATCATCGTCAGAGGGAGGAATCATCCACCTCATTCATTGTTGGGTGAATCTTCCTCTTTATTTACATTTGGTGTCATTTATTGCCATTTAATATTTGATACTTCTAACACATTATTACATTTGAAACATTTAATATCTAGTGCATTAAATCAGCCTCACCACTGTCTACATCCCTTACATTGCTTATCTTAGATATGAAGTTATTATCTTTAACTAGGATTAACCTCTTAAATAACTGTTTAATTAGCTTAGCCAAAGATTATTAGTTTTTGGTCAAACAATTTGGCGCTGTCTGTGGGGATTTCCTAGTCAAAGTCTTATTTTCTTTCAGATCTAAAAAAAAAGAAAAGGAACGCAAAACCCTATTCTTTCTTGTGTGTACGGATCTGACATGGCAGGTAACGGAGAAGAAAGGTTGAAGGCGGTGGTTGGTCTCACCACCAACCTCTTAAACACCATCAACGAGGTCACTGAAACATATGCTGAGTATGTAATTCCAAACGCCTCCCCCGGGCGGAGTGATTCACCCTTTCCTCACGGCAGCATCACAACCTCACACGGTAAATGAGCCTCCACGTCCACAAGGGAAGAGGCCCCACCGATGGTGAAAAGGTTGCTCGAATCCTAGTTGACAAACACGCTGACCAACATCCATGACAAACCCGCCCAAAGGGAGAACAGAGAGAATGCAAGGGCTTGCGTTGAACCGATGACAGACAAGCAACACGACCCTCCTCCGGTAACAGGTATCACTCACAACTTTAATAATGCAGGTGAAGACACCCTCACAACCATTTTGAGGAAGATGGAGGAGATGGAAAACGAAAATAAAATGCTACGAGTCCAAATGAAAGAGCACCAAGAGAGGATAGACAAAATACCAGGCGCCCCAAAACTCTTACCAAAAAGGGATGCCGATCGGTTTGTTGAGCAGTCGTACAGTGACGAAGCCGCACCGCACGGAAAACCTAAAACCTTCAAAATTCTGCCGTACCTGAAAATATATGACGGTACGACGGACCATGAGGATCATGTGAATCGCTATGTCACCGCAGTAAAAGGCAACGACCTTGTCAAAGAGCAAGTATCTTCCATAGTATTGAAAACAATTGGTGAAACCCTCACCGGGGGAGCACTAACTTGGTATTCACAGCTGCATGCGCGCTCCATTGAGACGTTCGAGGAAATGGCAGACAAGTTTGTAATTTCCTATGTCAGAGCTAAGAAAGCAGAGGGAGGAGTGAATGACATATTTTCCATTAAACAGTCACCCGGTGAAGGGCTGAGAGACTTCCTCGCTAGATTCAACCGTGTGAGAATGACCTTACCAAATGTATCAGAAGGAATGACAATAACAGCTTTCCAGAATGGGTTAAACAGGAGCGGTTCAAGGGAAACCAGAAAGTTGTTAACCGACTCATGAAGTATCCTCCGACCACTTGGGACGAAATACACAACGCCTACTGCGCTGAAGTATGAGCTGACGAAACCAACCTCAACGGGCCAACCCAATGGTTGACCTCAGTACAAATGGAATCCAGGAAAGATCGAAGAAACGACAACAAAAGAGACCTTGCAAGCCCACGGCCCAACCGTGAAAGACATCAACCATATGTCAGAGCCGCTATCATGTCTCCCCCCTGTCACGTTGAAGGCCCATCTAGGCCGCGAACAGGGAATCACCAAAGCGAGAGAGGTATCCCTACCTTACTATATGCCCACAATTTCTGTGTTTCTCCCTCAGAAATAGTCTACGCACTGGATAAGCTCGGCCGAAAAGTGAAGTGGCCGCAGAAGATCAGGTCCAACACGAGCACCAGAAAGTCAAACACTCTCTATGAATTCCACCAGGAACGGGGTCACAAAATTGAGGCCTACATCACCCTAAGGCAAGAGGTCATGAACGTGCTTCACCAAGGGCACTTGAAAGAGTTGTTAAGCGTCCGAGGAAGGGCTAACTTTGCTCGAGGACGTGAACAGCACCAGGGTCCACCAAAAAAGCCTTCTCCAACTCGAACCATTCAAATGATCATTGGAGGGGGTGTCGACTCATCAATCAACAACATAAAAGTCACGACCACCCACAAGCTCAAACGGTTGATCACTCATGAATGGTACGTTGAACTCGAAGAAAGAATCATCTTCGATAAATCAGATACCCACAATTTGGCTTTTCTTCACTATGACGCTCTATTTATCACTTTACGCATATTAGATACATATGTGAAACGTATTATGGTGGACGATGGGAGCGGCGTGTGCTAATCCATTCCCGAGTACTTGCACAAATGAAACTCGAGGATAAGATAGTGCCATGTTGCATCATACTAACGGGTTTTAACAATGCAGTTGAACGGACATATGGAGAAATCACACTCCCCGTCCTGGCCAGTGATGTCACTCTGAAAACCACGTTCCATATTATGGATTAGGACACGACGTACAATGCCATCATAGGTCGTCCTTGGATACAAGCAATGAAGGCCATCCCTTCCAGCTTGTATCAAGTCATAAAATTTCCACCTCATGGGGAGTAAGCATCCGAGGGGAGTAACGCACTTCCCGAGAATGCTATCGCATCGCCTAGGATTACACATACACCCAAAAATGAAGGGCAAATCCAAAGAGACATAGCAATTAACAGACAAGGTCAAGTGGTGATAAAGGGAAGGACGTCATCAGAGACCCCAAAATCATATAGGCCACGGAATCAATCGTAGAATATCTCGACCCCGTCCAACTCGACAAAACGACCATAAAAAGAAATCCTATATCGGCCTCAAACTTCAAGAACCAGGAAAGTTAGGCGGAAATTCAATTCTGCAATAGACGATGCAATCCGCGAGGAGGTTGAAAAAATGATGGAAAACGGCTCCATCAAAGAAACAACGTACCCCCAATGGGTCGCAAACGTAGTCATGGTGAAAAAGAAGAACGAAAAATGGCGGATGAGCGTGGACTTCACAGATTTGAACAAAGCATGCCCGGAAGACTCATTCTCGTTGCCCCATATTGACCAGCTCATGGACGCAACAGTCGAGCACGAGTTATTAAGCTTCGTAGACGCTTACTTGGGCTACAACCAGATCCTCATGGAAGAGGAAGACCAAGAAAAGACCACCTTCATCACCCACCAGGGGACGTATTGTTACAAGGTGATGCCTTTCGGACTGAAAAATGTAGGGGCAATGTATAAGAGATTGGTGACAAAGATGTTCAAAGACCAACTCGGAAAAACCATGGAGTTCTACATCGACGATATGTTGGTCAAGTCAAAAAGGAAAGAGGATCACATCGACCACCTAAAAGAGTCCTTATATATACTCAGGCGATATGGAATGAAATTGAACCCTTAAAAGTGCGCCTTCGACGTAACCTCGGGAAAATTCCTCGATTTCCTTGTATCACAATGAGGCATCGAGGTCAACTGCGACCAAATCAAAGCTATAGAGGGAATACTGGAGAGCTTAACCAGTAAGAAACATGTTTAAAGATTGACTGGCCGTATAGTCACCCTGTCGAGATTCAACTCACGGTCCCCCGACAGATTCCACAAGTTCTTTGGCGTACTCAAGAAAGACAACCTCTTCCAATGGAGCTCTAAACGCGCCAACACCCTAAAAGAGTTAAAGGTATACTTATCTTCACCCCCAGTGCTCTCTAAAGCGGAACTTGAAGAATACATCCTAGTTTATCTGGCCGTGTCCGATGTGGCGATGAGTGCAGTCCTAGTCCGAGAAAATAAAGGTACGCAATCTCCCATCTACTACAATAGTAAAACTTTAGTCGACGCCGAGACGAGGTATCCACACCTCGAAAAGTTGTCCTTGGATTTGGTTGTAGCTTCACGAATGCCTACACCCTACTTCTAATGCCACCCCATCTCGGTAGTCACGACTTTTCCCCTGAGGAGTAATTTGCATAAACCCGAGTTGTCAGGCAGATTGGCCAAATGGGCCATAGAGTTAAACGAGCATGATATAACTTATCAACCGCGAACGGTGATAAATGCCCAAGTGTTTGTAGACTTTGTCTCAGACTTCAGCACAAAAATAATTCCTGAAGTCGAAAGAGAAGCCGCCCACACTCCTCCTCCACCCCCCAAATAAAGGACCTATGGGATTTGTATACTGATGGAGCCTCTAATGCATTAGGGTCTGGACTGGGACTCGTGCTCGAGGTCCTGACAGGCAAAGTAATTCGCCAGTCCATAAGATGCTCAGACATGACTAACAATGACGCCGAGTAGGAGGTCGTGATTATAGGATTAAGGTAAGCACTAAAGTACGGAGCAAAGCGAGTCATCCTATGTTGCCACTCTCAGCTTGTCGTCAACCAAGTCACAGGGACTTTCCAAATCAAAAACCAAAGACTACAAAAATATCAGGCCGAGATCTACAAGTTGTTACCCGAATTCAATGAATGCCAGCTCGACCAAATCCCTCAAGCACATATTATATCGAAGCAGACGGCTTTGCCAAACTAGCGGCAGCCACTAAAAGCATAACCTGAAAAGGAAACGTGGTCACTCTCCTCCACTCATCGATCGGTCAAATCAAGGTAAGAACTATAAACCTAACTTGGGACTAGCGCAATCGTACAAACTTGCAGGACAGTGTGCTCCCAGATGATAAAAAATAAGCCAAAAAGCTTCGAATGCAGGCGACTAGGTCCAACGTCATAAACAACGACATGTACAAAAGAACGTATGGCGGCCCTCCTAGAAAAATGCTTAGGCCCAAACCAGACACGACGTGTTCTATAAGAAGTCCACGAAGGCCAGTGCGGAGCTCATTCCAGCAATCGAACTCTAGTCAGATGTCTCATACGAGCAGGCTACTACTGGCCCACCATGAAAAAAGAGGCCGCCGACTTTGTGAAAAAATGCGAACAATGCCAAAAAATTCCCTTATAATCCAACAAGAGGGCGAGCACCTCCACTCAGTCACCTCACCTTGGCCTTTCATCAAATGGGGGATGGTCATCGTCGTCCCTCTCCCAGCAGGGCGAGTAATATACAATTTCTTTTAGTTTTAACTGACTATTTTTTCAAGTGGGTAGAAGCAGGTGCATTCGCTCAGATATGTGATCAAGAAATGATCGCCTTCATATGGAAGAATATTGTGTGTCGCTTCGTCCTTCCCAAAGATATCAGTTGTGACAACATGCCCTAATTCACCGAAAAAAAGATCGCCGAGTTCTTCAAGAAATGGCATATCAAAAGAATACTCTCCACGCCATATAATACCGCGAGCAATGGGCACGCGGAATCCTCTAACAAATCAATACTGAATATCATGAAGAAAAGGCTCGAGAAAACCAAAAGACTATGGTCGGAACTACTGCCAGAAGTGCTATGGGCATACGGCACAATGCCGAAAATAAGCATAGGAGAGACGCCTTACTCACTAGTCTATGGGACTGATGGAGTAATACCAGTCAAGGTCGTAGAACAAAGTCTGAGATACTCTCACGAGAGAGGGTCGAGAAACGATGAAAGTAGAAGGCATGACCTCGATGAAGCCGAAGAACGGAGAGATATGGCTTACATAAGGATGATCGCCCAAAAACAACAGGCAACGCTACTATAACGAAAAATCCAAGGTCATACCACTCAAAGTCGGGGACTAAGTACTCAAGGCCAAAACACAGGTAAGCAAGGATCCACGGGAAGAAAAACATGGACTAAATTGGGTCGGTCCATACAAAATCACATAAACAACAAACAAAGGGTCATTTCAACTGGAAACTACGGAAGGAAAAATACTACCAAACAAATGGAACATCGCCCACCTCAAGTACTTCAACATCTTAGGAAAAATGTTCTCTGAGCGGTACTCTTTTTCCCTCACCTGCGTTTTGTCCCAATTGGGTTTTCTCGGGGTGATTTTTAACGAGGCGACGAGGAGGACATTTCGAGTTAAGCACGAGCAGGTGAGGATACGAGTTGACCAGATCATTGTCCGACCTCTCAAATACTTCTCCAGGTTGACCAATGAAGGGACTAGATAGACTGGAACTGGAATACCAACCCAAAAAAATGTAAACGTCTCCAATATATATGTAAGCATAGCATACAAGTACATGAAGTTCGCCCATGTCTTCACCAAATTAATGCTGCATCAATTAAGAGTAATATTCGACCTCGCTAGAATTAACTCACATTCGACCTCATTCGAATCAATCAAAATAACATTTGACCTCGTTCGAACTAATTAAGAGTAACATTCGACCTCGTTCGAACTAACTAAGAGTAACATTCGACCTCGCTCGAATTTAACTCACATTCGACCTCACTTGAACTAATTAAGAGTAACATTCAACCTCGGTAGAATTAACTCACATTCGACCTCATTCGAACTAACTAAGAGTAACATTCAACCTCGCTCAAATTTAACTCACATTGGACCTCGCTCGCACTAATTAAGAGTAGCATTCGACCTCTCTCGAATTAACTCACGTTCGACCTCGTTAAAACTAACTAAGAGTAACATTCGACCTAGCTCGAATTTTACTCACATTGGACCTCGTTCGAATTAATTAAGGTGATATTCAACTTCACTCAAATTAATGAAAATCACATTCGATCTCGCTCGAATTAAGTCACACTCGACCATGTTCGAGTTAACGCCTACCAACACGGCCACGACTAAATCAATAGTTCTTCTAATCAAGGCAACCAAACGAGGAAAATATCCAAGAGAAAACAGAGAAGATTTAGAAACAAACAGCAAAAGTAGCATTCTAATTCAAAAAGATATCTTTACAAGGGCTGAATAGACGCCCACAAAAGTAAACACAAAAATTACAAAAAAGTATAACTACTGAGCAACATCGTCCCCACCTTCGTCCTCGCCGTCAGAGTATCCGTCCTCATACGCTCAATCCCGTCCAAGTCCTCTTGACCATCACCAGCCCCCGGCATAGCAGGATCATAACCACAGGCGACCCAAGTTGCGCGCGCCTTAGCACGAGCATACTCAACCTCAGAAACTCTCCTTGCCGTCATCAAATCCATGAATATGTCTATATGGGCCTCGCTGTAGATCCACTTCTCGTACAGACCCCGCAGAACATCGGGATAAGTGGAAGTGTGAGAGGAGGATGCCTAAGCCAACAAATGCGCCTTTTCGGCCTCAAGAACGACAATATAATCAATAAGGTTTGAAACCTCTTTCTCAAGCCCCCCAGTTTTCTCATCAAGACTTGCTTCCCTAAGCACGACCGTCTCTATATCATTCGCCCGCTCAGAGCAGAGGACGTAGATGACATCTTCAAACGCCGCCACCTTCGCCAAAGCTGTCATCCTGGTCTCATCGGCCTTCTCCAATTTTGTCGCCTTCTCAATCACCTCATCACTTAAATTTCTAGCTCTGATCGAACTCTGCTCAAGCTCGGCCCATAGAGATGACACTTGGGTTTGAAGGTCTGCACACTCAGCCTTGACCCCCTTGCTCACCTTGAGCTCGTCCTTTTTTACCCTAAGTGCTCCCTCGAGATCGTTGCATTTACCGATGACTCTCATAAGTTCATCGGCTTTCTGCTTCAGCTCAGTGCTAAGGTCCTGGAAGTTGTCGTCCACACCGAACCGCTTGCATATCTCACGGTGCTTGATGCGATACTCACAGTACTTCCTCTCTATTTTCTTGAAAATAGCTTTCCATCTCTGCGGGCACTCTCAATCTCCAAAATGATGGTCTAATGAGAAAGATAAAGCGGAAGAAGAAGGAAGTCAGTCTAAAAAGAAAGAAGGAAAAATGTAAGGCACGGGAACTAAACAAATCGAAAACTTACCCTTAAGGCAAGTCCGACTATGCCCGATGACAACACGACACCATTGAACGTCTGTAAGGTCCTTCCCTCAGTGTTAGAGCAGAGAGGACCCAAAGAGGTAGCCACGTTCTCTGTATCCACTAGTAAGTCGCGGTCCAGGGGGATGAGAGCGAGTGGATCTCTCTAACCTTACCTCCACCCGAGTAAACCCTTCGGTAAACATCTACACCTCTTTAGGGTCGACGTCAGAACCGATCTCATAGCCATCCACAAACACACTCTTCTCTCACTCCTCAGCTGACGAAGGAACGCCAGCCTATCTTGAGGGCGACAGATCGCTCCTCGACACAACCTTAGGTAGCCTTCCTTCTTCAATAACGACCTCGAGAAAATGAGCATCTTCCAAGATCTTCGTAGGTAGCGGAGCCACAATGGGCAAGTCCACTTCACTCTCTAATGAAGCCACGGACGGCTCAGAGTCTCCTTTTGTCTATTCCTCGGCTCTAGCTATCTCGTTGCCGACTTCCACCCTCCTCCTTTTAAGTGGAACCAGTTCCTCCTCACTCGGTGATTAATCATCTACCAAGTGTAAAAATGGAGCCAGAATCTTTGTTGTTGGTGCTACCGACTGAAGACTAGGTCAACGCATTGTTGGGGTCTGGGAAGAAGTGATCATCTGAACAGACTTGCCCGCAGTCGCAGTAAGTGAGGACCCCGTCATAACACTCGGTTGATGGAAAGCGAGGGTAGGAGCCTTCACCTTTCTCGATGCTCTTTGGCCTAACAATAAAAGCAGAAGTTAAGCCAACTCCACTATAAAAGAAAAGAGAGGGAAAAGAAGACAACATGAAGGTCAAATTATTAAGTTCAAAATGAACGACCTCACCAGTCGCGGAAGGTTTGGCCCAAACTTCTTGTAGAACGCCGACCATTCACGGATCCCCACCGTATGGGGCAAGTCCTGACTTACCTGGTCATGAATGTATGCAACCAAAGAAGGGGGCTCTTTCTCGGCTACATAAAGAAAAAGAGGAATGATTAAGCTACCACTAAGATAAACAAAACAAACAATCATTATAAGTACTTACGGGCAAAGTTCCATGTTTTAGGGAACCCATTGGGGTTTGTCACCATGTGCTCAGTCTTGATATAGAAAAAGTTGTACCAAAATTGACGATTGTCCTTATCGTCCATCTTCACCACCAATCCCTTGATCCCACAGTGGCAAAGGTGTAACATCGTACCCCCATAGAAGCTTGGCGTGAAGAGGTGCAATAGATGGAGAATAGAAATCCCGCGGTTGGCCAAATCCGCGTAATTTATCAACATAAGGAAGAGTTTGTAAATGTAAGGGGGAGAGCTGAGCCGGACTGACGTCGTAATAGCGGTAGAATTCCGAGGAAGGAAGAGGAAGAGAATAGACCACGTAGAATGAATATGCATAGAACGTGCAATATCCAGGGCGATGAATCTATACCACATCGCGACCGGCCGGGATTAGGTCGATGTGGGCCGGGATATTGAACTTGGACCTAAGCTCAGCAAGGGCGGTCGCGTCTATTTCAGATTCCACATGTTTGGACACGTCTCCAGGCATTTTTGAGAAGTCCGACCTGGCTTTGTCATTACGAGTTATTATTTCCTCTATAGTGGGAAAGCTTTCGTCCTCAGGAACAATGGCAGCTCCATTGTCGTGAGGAGGCATTCTCACTGCCAGTGGGATTGAGGCAGAAGCCTCACCATAGCCAAAAGATGCGGTGACCATTTTTAGTTACTTGTAAGTGCAGAAAGTACAAACTTGATGGAGGTAGGAGTAGCAGAAATCACTCAAGTCAGAAAGGAGAACAAGGGTGCGAAAATGAAAGCAACGAGAGCAAGAATATAGGAAGAAGAAGAAGAAGAAGAAGAGAGGAAAATATGAAGGTTGAAATGCCAAAAAAACACAAAGGACCATATGAAGGGTTTATAATCCCTATTTATAGAGAACACAGACACCCTAGTCGAGAAAATCAACCGCTGATACACAAATATCAAAACGACATGGGCGCGGGAAGTGATGCAACTTATCAGGAAGATGCGTAATAACTTTGCATGATGGTATGACATCAGTATGAACCAACATCACGATAAGTTGTGGCCTGCAAAGTGACACGTTACCATCTCCACCGTGATCTTTACTACTCGACCTGCCCACCTGAATTTCTCAACTGTGACTAGCGAAGTCCGCTCACCAAGGTCGACCAAAAGACAACCTCAAGACGCTCAGGGACTAACTGTATGGGTCAAAATCCAACTGAGGAAATTCACCACGAAGAGGTGATTATCTTGAGCAATTTGTGATTATCATGAGCAATTTGGACGAGGTCAACTGGTGATTAACGGAATGTGTCACCAAGTAGTCTACTATGACTGAGGTCGAGTATTATGAGCAGTAGAAACGACTAGTTTTGTATTGGGATCTTTAGAGGGAATATTCCATTGAATATTCTCTGTGTTTGTACTTTTAGGGTTCTTTGGAATGACGCATATAAATAGAATGAGAGATAAGGTAAAATGCATGTACTAAGTGATAAGAACTCTTTTGAAAAGCTAGCTCTCTAGATAAATACAAAGAACACCTTTCTAAAGATATTCATCTTTTTGGATTATTCCTTGTCATTTCCACCATATTCGAGAAAGTTTTCAATATTCTCATAGATTCTTGTCACTTATCATTTTCAGAGGGAGGAATCATCCACCTCATTCAATATTGGGTGAATCTTCCCTCTATTTGACAAGGTCCCTAGGGACGTCCTTTGGAGGTGTCTAGAGGTGAAAGGTGTGTCGGTGGCTTACATTAGGGCGATAAAGGATATGTATGATGGAGCTATGACTCGGGTTAGGAATGTGGGAGGTAACTCAGAGCCTTTTCCAGTGGTTATGGGGTTACACCAAGGATCTGCGCTTAGCCCGTTCTTATTTTCTCGGGCGACGGACGCACTGACACACCATATCCAAGGAGAGGTGTCATGGTGTATGTTGTTCGCTGATGATATAGTTTTGATTCATGGGACGCGAGGCGGAGTTAATGAGGTAATGGAGATTTAGAGGCAGACCCTAGAGTCTAAAGGTTTCAAGTTGAGTAGGACTAAGACGGAAGATGTGGAATATAAGTTCAGCGACGTGACGAGGGAAACGGATGTGGAAGTCAGGCTTCACTCACAGGTCATCCTCAAGAGAGAAATTTTTAAGTACTTAGGGTCAATTATCTAGGGAAATGGGGGGATCGACGGGTATGTTATGCACCGTATTGGGGTAGGGTGGATGAAATGGAGGTTAGCGTCTGGAGTCCTGTGTGACAAGAAGGTGCCACCGAAGGAGAAGCCTAGATGCACCGGTTAGGAGGTGTGAGCGGTTGACTTTGGCAGGTACGAGAGGAGGTAGAGGGCGCCTAAGAAGTATTGGGGCGAGGTGATCAGGCAGGACATGGTGCGACTTCAGATTTCCAAGGACATGGCTCTTGATAGGAATATATGGAGTTCGAGCATTAGGGTGGTAGGCTAGGGTGTTGTCACGACCCCAAATCCTAACAGGCCCTGATGGCGCTTATCGTGGAACTAGGCTAGCCAACCATCACATTACTACACTTTTGTTCAATTATAACAGTTCACAATTAAATAATAAGCATGCAACCATCGCATCAATTAATATAGTTAAGTCTTAACGTTCCAATAATAGTCTAACCAACCTCCCAAGAACTGGAGTCAATAGTCATGAGCATCTAAGAATAAATAAATTGAACTATGCTAAAACTATAATATGTGTCTCTGAATCAAATGCTAAGACTAAATAAGGAAGGAAAATGGAGAAGTTGTGGACGTTGGACAGCTACCTCGAAATCCCGTGAAATGCTGTTATCGAACCTGCGTCAGCTACTACTACGAGCTAGTACCTGGATCTGTGCACAGAGGCACAGGGAGTCTTTATGAGTACGCCAACTTAGTAATAATGAAAATAAATCACAGTCTGAGTATTATAAACACACAGAACAGGTACACAATTCCACAAACCAGTAAAACACCAAGTCACCATGTAGTATTCATCAAATAATAAGTTCGAAATCAGTTTCCAGAAATCCCTTGAAAACAAGTGCAATATCAGTATGTCTCAATAAAATTCTCAGGAAAATCAATTTGAAAACGAAGTAAATCATAGTTTGAAAACTCAGTAAAAAATTTCATAAACTGCCCCTCGGGCCATAATCATTTCTCGTAACAATTTCTTCAGTATCAGCCCATCAGGCAACCTCACAATAGCTCTGCCCATCAGGCAACCTCACAATCACTCTGCCCATCAGGCAACCTCACAATCACTCTGCCCATCAGGCATCACTCAATCGGTACCGGCGCTCACTGGGGGTGTGTTACAGACTCCGGAGGGCTCCTACAGCCAAAGCACTATAATAAGCCACAGCATGTCATAAATCACACACAATATAGGCTCGCAGCCTCACTCATATCATATCATCCTCACAATGTAGGCCAACAGCCTCACTCAGTCAGACACTCTCAATTTGCCCTTCATGCCATAAATATATCGGGTTCTCGACCCAAAAAATAGTATTTCATTTTCAAGAAGTAGTATCAACATACTCTGAGTGTCAAAACAATTTCACATAAAAGACTGAGTGAAAAATTATAACATACCAGTGTGGAAAATAGTAAAGCATCCCCCAAGGGGTAAACAGATCGGCACTAGGCCCCAAACATGGCTTACAGCTCTAAACATATCATAATATATAAATACTAATTGAGCAAAGGCTTAAAAATCGGTTTCTCAACTCAATAGTCGCCTAAATAGGAAATATGTTTCCAAAGTTCACCTTTTTCATTTCATAACCCGTGAAAGGGTGCATAGTCCGGGGTTTCATACCTTCATGACAGGATTTAAAGACATTACTTACTTCAAAACTAGCATGGAATTATTCCGCAATGCGCTTGCCTCTCGAATCAACCTCCGAAGGCTCCAAATCTACCAAGTTCAGATTTTTATCATCAATATGTGCTTAAGGAACAATTTCCAATCGAAAGATATCAAATTTAACTCAAAAATCCGAAACCAATCAAAACCCGACCCCCAGTCCCATGTCCCAAAACTCAAAAAATTTTATAACAAAATGTTCTTCGTCCTCTCAGGAGTTCGTACATATAAAGAACACCAAAATCGGAGTTCGTTTGACCCCTCAAATTGACCCTTGAAGGTCTCATAATCTCAAGCCCTAAAACCCAATTTTTCTACTGATTTTCCATGAATTTACACTGGTTTTATGCTCTATAATCACCCATAATAGAGTTTTAATGACTATAACACTTACCTATATGAATAACAAGAATTTTCCTTTTCAAAATCGCCCCAAGAGCTCTTTTCCGTACAGCAATGGTGTAAAAAGGGGTTTAAGTCGCGGAGAAAATATTTAAATACAGCCTAGTTAATTGTTCTCCGCGATCGCAGCTTTTCCCTTGCGATCGCACAGTGCACTCACTTCGACCTTTGCGATCGCAGCCCCAGGCACGCGATCGCACAGTGCTTTTGACCAACGACCCCACACGCCTATAACAACCCTACTCGATCGCACTCTTCCTCACGCGACCGCACTGGGTTACCTACTCGACCTCTGCGATCGCGGGCACACCTATGCGATCGCAGAGTGTAAATTCTTCCCCCTCTCAAAATTCTCTATGCGATCGCGTCTCTCTTCACGCGATCGCAGAGAGTAAAAATCTGCTGCACTGACACCAGAAAACCAGCAATTGTTCTAAGTCCAAAAATGCCCGTTAGCCACCCGGAATCAATCCCGAGCCCCTCGGGACACCAACCAAATATACCAACACATCCCATAACATCATTCAAACTTAGTCGCACTCTTGAAACACCAAACTAACATCAAAACACCAAAATTACATCGGATTCAAGCCTAAGAACTTTGATATTTCTAAAATTCACCAACGATGCCGAAACTATCCAAATCAACTCCGATTGACCTGAAATTTTGCATACACATCCAAAATGACATTACGAACATGTTCTAACTATCAAAATTCCATTCCGACCCCGATAGCCTATTTTTCACTGCCGACCGGAAATCGCCAAAAACTAACTTTCGCCAATTCAAGCCTAATTCTACACGGGACATCACAAAATTATTTTGAACATTTCCTAAGTCTCAAATCACCTAACGAAGCTATTCAAACCATAAAATCCGTATTTTGAGGTCGTTTACCAATAAGTCAACTCTTAGTTGACTTTTCCCATTTTAAGGTTATTTTTAAAGGCTAATTATTTGAACTTCCACTACAACCATTCGATTTCAAGACTATCAACTCTAATACATCAAATACAGTATAACCAATCTATAACAACAATTATAATGCAGGTTTTATGTAATGACAGACCGGGTCGTTACATTCTCCCCCTCT
Source organism: Nicotiana undulata (assembly GCA_005239495.1). Classification (NCBI taxonomy): domain Eukaryota; kingdom Viridiplantae; phylum Streptophyta; class Magnoliopsida; order Solanales; family Solanaceae; genus Nicotiana; species Nicotiana undulata. The sequence goes on from ML288576.1 coordinate 37,692, forward strand.
TAAACAAACGTTCGTCCTCGAACGAGTCTAGAAACATACCTGGAGTCTCAAACAAATGAGGATACTTGCTCTGCATCTCCCGCTCGATCTCCCAAGTAGCCTCCTCCACTGGCTGACCTCTCCACTGCACCTTCACAGATGCTATATCCTTAGACCTCAACTTTCTGACCTCACGAGCTAAGATAGCTACTGGCTCAACCTCGTATGATATATCTCCCTCAAGTTGAACTGTGCTGAAGTCTAACACATGAGACGGATCACCAACATATTTTCTGAGCATCGACACATGAAACACCGGATGAACACTCGACAAGCTGGGTGGCAAAGCAAGTCTATAAGCCACCTCTCCAACCTTCTGAAGCACCTCAAAAGGACCAATAAACCGAGGACTCAGCTTTCCTCTCTTTCTAAATCTCATAACACCTTTCATGGGTGATAATTTTAGCATTACGTTCTCACCTTCCATAAATGACACATCCCGAACCTTCTGGTCCGCATAACTCTTCTGTCTAGACTGCGCCGTGCGAAGTCGCTCCTGAATCAACTTCACCTTCTCCAACGCATCCTGAATCAGATCCGTACCCAAGAACTTAGCCTCACCAGGCTCGAACCAACCAACCGGAGATCTACACCTCCTACCATATAAAGCCTCATAAAGGGCCATCTGAATACTGGACTGGTAGCTGTTATTATATGCAAACTCCGCTAATGGCAGAAACTGATCCCGTGAGCCACCAAAATCAATCACACAAGCCCATAACATATCCTCCAATATATGAATAGTCCGTTCTGACTGACCGTCGGTCTGAGGGTGAAATGCAGTGCTCAACTCTACATCAGTATCCATACCTTTCTGTACGGCCCTCCAAAACTGGGATGTGAACTGAGTACCTCTGTCAGAAATGATAGAAACCGAAACTCCATGCAACCGGACAATCTCCTTAATGTAAATACTAGCTAACCGCTCTGAAGTATAGGTAGTACTGACAGGAATGAAATGCGCGGACTTGGTCAATTTATCCACAATGACCCAAATAGCATCAAAACCCTTCGAAGTCCGTGGAAGCCCAACTAAAAAGTCCATAGTAATCCGCTCCCACTTCCACTCTGGATTATCTAACCTCTGAAGCAAACCACCTGGCCTCTAGTGCTCATACTTGACCTGCTGGCAGTTGAGACACCGTGCTACATACTCAACAATATCTCTCTTGATCCGCCTCCACCAATACTGTTGTTTTAGATCCTGATACATCTTCGCGGCACCTGGATGGATAGAATACCGCGAGTTGTGAGCCTCTGCTAATATCATCTCTCGAATACCCTCTAAATTGGGCACGCATATACGGCCCTACATCCTCATAACTCCGTCATCACCAATAGTCACATCTCTGGCATCACCCCGACGAACTCTATCCTGAAGGACTAATAAGTGCCGGTCATCATACTATCGTGCCTTAATTTGATCAAATAAAGAAGACCGGGAAGCCATGCTAGCTACCACCCGTGGAGGATCTGACAAGTCCAATCTCACTACCTGACCCGCTAAAGCTTGAACATCAAGGTCTAAAGGTCGCTCTGCTGCTGAAAGATAAGCTAGACTTCCCAAACTCTCGGCTCTGCGACTTAAGGCATCGGCCACCACGTTGGCCTTCCCCCGATGATATAAAATAGTCAAGTCATAATCCTTGAGAAGCTCCAACCATCTCCTCTGTCGCAAATTCAAGTCCTTCTGCCTTAGCAGATACTGCAAGC